>CAUYQG010106867.1:0-17055 GCA_963574415.1 Tarsius wallacei
TTTTTGAGTTGGAGTCTCACTCTGTTGCCCAGACTGGAGTGCAGTGGTCGCTCCCAGCCACCGCAGCCTCAACCTGCTGGGCTCCGGCGATCCTTCCGCCTCAGCCTTCCAAGTAGCTGGAACTACAGGCGCGTGCTACCACACCTGGCTAATTTTTTGTTTTATTGTAGAGATGAGGTCTCACCAAGTTGCCCAGGCGGGTCTCGAACCCGCGGGCTCAGGCAATCCACTCACCTCAGCCTCCCAAGGTGCGGGATTACAGGCTGAGCCACCGAGCCTGGCTTCAAGGTGTGATTCTAATGAAACCAGACTTGAGAACCATTAAATTAGTTACAAAAAAGTTTTATTGTTAACCCTTGTTAAGATAAGGCATAAATCCACACATTCATCCAAGGAATATTTATTGAGTACAAACTATGTGCAAGCTATTATTTTAGGTCCTCAAGATATACTGAAAAGCAAAAATAAACATGGCTGATATTAGTCATTTCAAGACCAAAGGCTAGGAAACTAGGGGAGAGCAGATGTTACAGTTCAAGTCAAAAGTCATCAGCTGGAGAAATCCTTCTCACTTGGGGAAGCTCAGTCTTTTGATCTTTTCAGACTCTCAACTGATTAGATGAGGCCCATCCATTTTATGGATGGTCATCTGCTTTACTCAAAGCCCACCCATTTAAATGTCAATGTTATTCAAAAACACTTTCACAGAAACATCCAGAATAATGATCGAGCACAACCTGCCAAGCCATGGTCCAGATATAGGAAACTCACCATCACAGGGCCCAAGCCCATAAGTCCAGTGGGGGACTGAATGATACTAAAGCACACAAACCAAACAAGAACTGGTCATGGATAAGGTATGAAAGAAAGCAGGTTGCTAAGAGAGAAAACAGTGGGCAGCCTATTTTGGATCAAGTGGAGAGTAGAGGGAAAAAACCTCTTGGTGGTGAAGAATAGGAAGGAGCCAGCCCTGAAGAGTACAAAGAAACGAGTGTTACAGGCAGAAGGAATGACAGTCACAGAGTCACATGGGTGGCCAAGTACCGAGTGAGCTTGAGAAAATGCCAGAAGGCTAGAGGAGCTGGGAAGAGGAACAGCAGGTGAAGCCAGAGAGGCAGGCAGGGGCTAGAACATTCAGCGCCCCAAAGTTAAGACGAAGCCAAAGCAGAGAAGGAACAGGATCAGATTCACCTTTCAAGATGTTCTGTCTGGCTGCAGTGTGAAAAAGTGGAAGAGGGGAAGTGTGGGTAAGGTGGTCAGGGAGGTGCTGAAATGGTCCAGGCATCTGATGGGTGCTCAGAACAGGGTATGGTGGTAGAGAAAGGGCCACTCGGCCTGACCTGTGTCTGCTGCAGCAGGAGAAACGGTCGAATTTCTTGGCAGATCAGTTGTGTGGCTGCTGAGGGCAACGGATGACTCTCGCATTTTCTGGCTTGAACAATTGAAAGGAAACAAGACCTTTTTTCCTAGTCACCAGCCTGGCTGGAGTTATACCCAATAGCGGCCGCATTATGCAAATTGTGTGTCCTAATTAACGTAGATCCAGTTTGAATTATGCAAATTCTTGCTTTGGGCTGTATTAGTCACGATCCAGCTGATTTCTTCCTGCCTAGACTACCTCCTGCCCATCTGGACCACATCCCATCCTCCCCACCACTCCTCTATAGACCAGAGTCAGGAGCCAGTCTGGGGTCAGTGAGCCCTGGGCAGTCACTGTGGCAAAGCTGAAGGACAGAAGGAAGTGTGCCCATTCACCCAGACAGAGCTGGGAACCTCCTATGGGCCTCCCTTCTTGAGAGCTTGCTTGTGGGCTTATCCACACAGCTGGTCCTCTCTCTCCTCAGTGTTTGTGTCTGTTTTTGTCCTGTTCAGAACCCCTCTTTGTCTCAGAAGATGTCCTAGCCTTCTTGCAAGGCACTCTCATGGCTTGTTGATTTCTGGGGCCTGTGATTTTTGGTCAGATTGAATCCAACCATCTGTATGCTGAAAAAATATTGACAAACCCTCCGACCCATTGTACCTTTTAAAGGCGCTCCCACACAGGAATGCCGCCTTGTTTTATTGAGACAAAGTCTGTGTTTTATTTAACTCTGAACGCCAGGCACCTAGAATAGCTTGTAAGATAAATGCCAATCAACTCTAGCATAATCAAGACACCCATTCCTGCCTCATTAGGGTCTTCTCATTCCCTTTAAGCTTCTCAGATTTATACACTGTAATTAGAAACTTGGTGATTTTGACTGCTAAACAGAAAGGCTTACTGGGAAGCTTCGCATGTCTGAATTTTAAATATTTTCACACTTCGTTAACCCAGTTGCAAGTGTAACATCTTCTGGCCCAATTCCCTCACACTGTGTGATTTTTATTTTTGCACAAAGACGAGAACAATTAATTGAATTGAAACACATATTGATTACTGTTTTTCATGAACTCTGAACAGCTTGTCTCTAAATGAATTTATTGAAGAGTTTTTAGACAACTGCTTGGCTGGACTGTTTCCCCTAGTGACCTTATTCTGACTGTAAGCGCCTGTCTGCAGTTGTGTGGGTCTGTGTTCTCAGTGAGTTGTAGTTGAGCCTAAGAGCTGAGTCAGGATGGGAGAGACCTTGCCATCCTTCTTCACATATGGGCTCTGATTAGGGAAACCTGATATCTCATTCAAATCCAAGAGCAGGGATCTGGAAAAGTCTGTGCTAATGGCAGGATTTCCATATTCCTGGTGAAAATACTCAGCTCCCACACAGGAATGCCGCCTTGTTTTATTGAGGCAAAGTGAGCAGGAGTATTCCTTAGTTCATTCAACGACCACATTATCCATGCAATGACTGCAATGTTTTCATCAAGCGGAGCTTTCCAGATGAGTTGATATTCCCTCACCACCCCTACCACCCTCTTGTGCAAATCCAGAGTGTGAGATTTTTAGAAGTCTCTTAGACCAGCGCTTTTTATGCTTTAATGTGCACATGAATCATCTGGGGATCTTGTTAAGCAGACTCTGATTCAGTGGGCCTGGGCTGGGGCCTGAGATTGTGCATCTCCAGCATGCTCCCAGGCGATTTCAATGCTGCTGGTTTGTGGACACAAGGCCTTTGATGCCACCTCTCTTTGTTTACAATCTGTCGCTCTATTAAGGGAGTGTTCAGAGAAGTGCCTTCTGCATCTCCCACTAAAATACAAATCCCCAAAGATCTGAGGCCATCGTCCAATTCATCTTAATCCTTCCTGTTGTGGCTGAGGTGAAGCTGGCTCCAGTGGGGATGAACATTCTGAGTTCCCACTTCAGTGGGCAGCGAGAGAGGCGGTGGCTGCTGTGGTTTCACAGTGCTGGGATGGCAGCAGGGTCAGGGCAAAACTCCCATCTCTTAGGGAAGGAGGGTCCAGGATCTAAGGGTCTATGGCTCCAGGGAGCTCATCAAGATAAGAACTCATTACCGAAAGGAGGGTGACAAAGCTGCAGTAGCAGCAGGAAGGAGACAGCTGTAGCAAACAAAGCTTTCACATCTTCTGCCCAAGTACAAGGTCTTCCAATAAATTGCTCACGGTAACATCACAAATGATGGAAATGTCCTTGCCTCCTGTGCACATTCCAGATGTCCCCAAGACGCTTATGCACCCACACATCTATTATCCACACAACAGCTAGGTGATATTTTAAGAAGGTTAGTCTGATTCCTTCATTCCTCTGCTTAAAACCCTCCTTGGGCTTTCCATTCCTCTGAGGATAAAATGCAAACTCTAGGAGTTCTGCATACCCTGCCCCTGCCCACTTACTCCCAACACACAGTCCTTTTTTTTTTTTTGAGTTGGAGTCTCGCTCTGTTGCCCAGACTGGAGTGCAGTGGCTGCTCCCGGCCACCACAGCCTCGACCCGCTGGGCTCCGGCGATCCTTCCACCTCAGCCTTCCAAGTAGCCGGAACTACAGGCGCACGCCACCATGCCCGGCTAGTTTTTTGGATTATTGTAGAGATGAGGTCTCGCCAAGTTGCCCAGGCAGGTCTCGAACCCGTGGGCTCAGGCAATCCACTCACCTCAGCCTCCCAAAGCGCGGGATTACAGGCTGAGCCACCAAGCCCGGCCGAAACACAGTATTAATCCTATCCCCTACATGCTGGTCTCCTTTCCGTTTTTCACACATGTCAAAGTCATTCCCACCTCAGGGCCTTTGCACTAGCTGTTTTTCTTCATGTGTCATCACTACTTCACCTTCAAAGATTTTGGAAGGCTTGGAGGCAAGGTTAAAAAGCAAGCAACTCCAAGATGAGGCAGAACATTTGATTTTATGACTTTGACATAAATTTGCTTTCCCTTCATTCTTACCCAGCTAAAGCTTGAAGTCTGACACCTTTATGTTATAAAGTGGAGACTGAAGCTCAGAGACAGAATGGGATTTAACCAAAGTCACTCAGATTTTGGGGGCAGAATTGTGATGGGCTCATGAGGAAGGAAATTTAATCTCAACGCTATTTGGACCTGCTGCACTTAACAATAACACAGTGTAATAAGGAAGTTTTGCTTTGACTTTACTGAGTCCAAGGTTGTACATAAAAGGCCACAGACAATCCTGATTTCTTTCCCATTTGTGTTATCCTATTTTTGTTTGTAACAAAATATTCTTTTTGAGGCCAGAAAAAGGTGATTTATAATTTTAAAATTTCTCTCATAAAGTTACAACTAGAACCTAATTTAAAAAATCAAATTGGTTTCATCTAATTAAACTTGGAAATTGCCTTATAAACACATGCTTTGTTATAAATGTTTTTACAAGCAAGGTCTCCTGCTTACTCTCTAGAGCTGGATTGGGTCAAGACTAGCATGAAGGGGGCCCGTCTCTCTCTGCTCAAGAGGACATACTCTTCTATTAATTGCCAAAACTTTTTAAAGAGTTGTGTTTTCTAGAACAGTGCTTCTCAAACTTTGACGCCCATAGGAATTACCCTGAGATCTTGTTAAATTGGAGATTGGAACGAGGAGGTCTAGAAGAGTCCTGAGATGAGGCATTTCTAACCAGCTCCCAGGTGATGCTGATGGTATTGGTCCATGGACTTCAGTAAGTTGCAGCAAAGGGTAAGACATCTATATGTGCATTTAGGAGACATGGGTTTGTCATCTTGGTAGTAAGACCTTGCTCTTTTTTAGTTTACCTCTCTGCCCCTCAATTTCCTCATTTTTATGTAATGATAACAGCTAACATTTATAATGACATTTCTAATGTCAAACACTATGCAAAACATGTATTTAATTCGATCTTCACAGCAATCCTCTAAGGTAGTCTTATTATTATCCAGATTTTTCAAATGAGAGACATGAGGTTCTGAGAGGTTACTTGCTACATCCAAGGTCATACAGCAAGTATCAGAGCAAGGATTCAGACCTAGATTGTATGACATCAGAAATCAACATCCTTACTTTCTTGGGCCTTACTAACTTATGATACATGTGATCACATTACTGCATATGCCCAAAATAGAATGGCCTAAGCCCATGACCCTCCTAGCCCCCTTAACAGCATCTCTTAAGAATTTTGTCATATTTCCAAAAGGTAACCTCAAATACTTACAAACAAGTCATCTAGCTGCAATATTCCGGTTCTCTGCAATCATACCATAAGTAGCATCCAAGAAGCTACTTGAAGGCATCTCGCCATAGAGTCCTTTATGGGAATGCCAATATCCCTGGCATCTAGTCTTTGAAAATCCACAAGGCACTGGGTTCACACAGAATTAAGTAGAGAATTCTGTTCTAATCTGTGCCCACCTTTAAGCCTGGAGTTCCAGAGAGTGTACCACATAATGTTGCTTCAACTTCAGGAGCTATTGGTCAAACAAAGTGCATAACTCACAGTTGTGTCCTTGCCCTCTTTCTGTTTCTTTATCCCTTCTGATCCTGGAATATCAATCATGATATTGGCAGTCAAGTCAAATGCGTAATCCTACTAGAGGAAAAACCATGTCATCCCCAAGGAAGAACACCTATGCAGAGTTCTGACTCCTTTGTGGAAGGTATCAGTTGTCACCATAATCCCTGATGCATGAATGGTATGTCCGCATTTCTTTGTCTTTCAGTTGTCACCATAATCACCTGAATGCATGAATGATATGTCCACATTTCTTTGTCCTTGGGACTATCAAGACAGCTCCACTGTGGATACCATGTCCAGAGGGAAAACAGGCTCACTAGAAGCCCAAACCTCTCCTGCATGCAATTCACTTACATGTACCTAACACATACCCTACAACTCTAAAATAAAACTTAAAAAAATAAAATAACTATTTAATAAACAAGATGATGATCATTCTAAGCAAAAAAAAAGACAGCTCCACTGTGTGTCTTTCTTTCACACTGCACTGTCAGAAACCTTTTGATAGGTTGTGCCTTACCTTCATACCCTCAATAAAATAGGTAATCACTAATTTTATGCTGAAGTGACTTGAGTAAAGCTAAGCCAACTGAAGAAGCACAAGGGGCCTCCTTACCTCATAGAGTGTGATAACTCCATTGGTCTCATTGGGAGGTTTCCACTGGATGTAGATCTTCTCCTCAAAGGGCCCCCCTTGAATGGATTCTAGAGGAACAGCTCCTGGAACTACAGAATGGAAAAGCGATGAGCTTGATGACATCTTCCATGTCATTTCTCCAGCCCCATTGACCTAGAACAAAGGTTGGTAATGTTTCTGTAAAGGACTACATAGTAAATATGGGGGAGGGGAGTACACCAAAAAACCCAGAATTTATTTATAAAAAATTGAGTATTTATTCTTACATGTTTAAACTTCAGCCACCTTCAAAGCACTCTCCGTTTGATGCAATACATCTACCGAGATGCCTTATTCACCGCTCAGAACTATTTTTGAACTCATCAATTTTGATGCTCTTTAGTGCTTCTGCTATTTTTTGTTTCACCTCTTCCACACTGGTACAATATCTCCCTTTGAGGACTTTTTTCATCCAGGGAAACAACAAAAAAAAGTCACTTGAGGCAAGATTGGGTGAATAGGGAGAGTGGGGCATGGGAGTCATGCCGTTTTTTGGTCAAAAACTGCTGAACACTTAGCAAAGTGTGGGTAAGCTGTTTGTATAAATCACCCACTATGAAATGGGCAAACACGTTGAAAGAACCTCCAAAAAAATATTCACTAGAGCCGAACACAGTTTCTCACAGCAATGCTAGCTGGTACACTGATGCTGACGGGTTCCTAGACCATTCACTAATGGGAGGAGCCTCTATTACAAGGGGCCCGCCCTCCAAAAAATAATTCCAATTTTTGTGTCCCCTTGTATTTTAGGCCAGAACATCTCTGTTGCAACTCTTCAACTCTGTCATTGTAGTACAAAAATAACCATAGATCATCAATAAACAAATGAGTGTGGCTATGTTGTAATAAAACTTTATTTCTAAAAGTAGGCAATGGGCTGGATATGACCCATGGGCCATAGTTTGATGACGCTTTAGAGAAGGCTGATCAGGCTTTTCATCTGCAGACTGAGCAAGCCCACTCATGAACTGAACCTGGTAAGGGCAGAGAGAATACCAGCAGGGCCCAGTTCTGCCAGCAGGTGTGACTCTGGAATGAGGCCTTTGCTTTAGGATTTGTGTTTGAGGAATGTAAAGTGAGCTTCCCCATTATTTTACCAATTTTCATTTTCCTCACCCTGCTAAGTTTTCTCCAACTTTAGGAAGTACTTCCTCAGTTTCCTGACTAATTCCTTAATCCAACAGAAACTATGTGCCTTGAAATCTCAATCCAAGCAGAAGCAGCTCTCCTTGCTCCAAGAAAGCAGCTAACTGGTCTTGCTGATGAGTTTCCAAGCCTGGCATGGGGCAAATGCTTAATAACTATTTGCTGGTTGGATAAATAGGCAAATGAATGACCTCTGCCAGCATTTTACCCTAATGAGCACAACCTTTCCTGGGCTGTTGCTGTAAGCAGGTTAGTCTTCCTGCCAGAATCCTCCTGCTGGATTTTACCATCCTTGCAACAGTCTGGAAGATACTGAGCCAGAAAATAAATGATTCCCCAAACTTTTATAACCCCATGGGGAACCAAATCTCAGTAAATTATTACCAGATCTATTTATATTTTTGCATTACAAAAGCAGATACTTTTATTAAGCACTTACTCTTTGATCACAGTTTTATATACATTATTTCATTTAAGCCACAAAAGAGCTCTGCTCAAGTACACATTATCTCCTTTGTGCCGATAATAATTAAATAACTTGCTCAAGGTCATATGGCTCTTAAGTTGTAAAAAGGAAACTAAACACCTGTCTATGAGCTTTAAAGCATATACTTTTAATCATCATGCTATGCCTCTCTACATATAGCCACGGCCATATGTTGCAATCAGTTCCCCATTGTTAAATTAAAATATATTTAGTTTTGCTCATTATGGACATGAGATACAGAATTGGTTGGATTTTAAGAATGTACAAAAAGGTTAAAAGAAAAAAAGAAAAGAACAAAATTGTTCACCCATATTCAAATATATTTTTCTAGTATTTTATGCACATAAAATACATATTTTTATATAAAATATGCCTATGCATTTTTTTTATTTTGAAAAATTAACACCAACTGTATATATCATGTTGTGACCTTATTTTATTGTTACAGAAATTGTAGTCTTCAAAAAAAATTCTTAGATGTTCTTTGGGGCCACACATTATAATGGCTGCTTAGAGGGGAGGTGCCCCTTTGTAGTCAGTCACCAATCCTGTATTATTGGGCATTAAAGTTGGTTTGAATTCTTTAGGATTATAAGCAATGCTGGAATGAGTATTCTTATAAATAAGTATTTGCATGCATGCAACTCTGCTGATGTCCCTAAGATTAATGCTTACAAATTAATTTACTGGGCCAGAGTAAATGAACTATTTTATTTTCAAGGCTTTTGACACATATTACCACATTACCTTCCAGAAAATTTGTGCCATTCTGGACTCCCCAACAGAAGAATATATCTGATCCCTATCCTTGCCAACATAGACTATTTAAAAAATTAAGTGTGTGTGTATGTATACCTTTTTTAGAATGCTGGAGAGTACAGATTTTGTTTCCAGTTTAATTAGCCATTTGCATTGATTCTTTTATGAACAAGCTATCTATACTCTCTGCTCATTTCCTGTATGGCTCTTCATTTTTGTTCATCTTTGTCTTATGGTCTTGTAATTGTAAGCTCTTTTTAAGGACATAAGTTTTCTTGCATAGGTTGCAAATATTCTTTCCAGTTTTTCATTGGCTTTTAAAATCTTTTAGGTATTTAAAAGCTTTCAATTAGTCACATCTCTTATTGTTTTTTCTTCCCACTCTTCCTTTCCATAAATATTTACTGCGTATTTAATATGAACAAGGGACTGCAATGGACACTGGGGGTGTACCAGTAACAATGAGAGATGTAGTCAAATCCTTGACAAAGCCTGTATTCTGGAAAGGGAGAGAGACATTAATTATTATACCCACAATTAATTCATTAAATTTGTTATCAGGACTCTGAGGTAAAGGGATATGGTACTAGGAAAATTATAACAAACATAGAAAATCTAGTCTGGTAAATTAGGTTCTTAAGTGGCATATATATTAGAGTTGATGGATAAGTAAAAGTTGCTAGAGCAAAAGGGCTAGGAGGTGTTAGAGCACAGTGGATAGCTTGTGAGGTTAAGGGTGGAAGGAAAAAAAACAGGAGATTTCTGTCATCATCCTGGGAAGAAATAATGGTAACTTGGACTGGGATTATGGCAGCATAGGAGAAAATGGACTGTGTAGGAGATTTGGACCAGGGTAATGGCAGTGTAGCAGAGATTTGAGGATGCTAAAATAGCATGACTTGATGGTGATAGATAAGGGTGAAGGAGGAAAAAGAGGTGTCATGGGGAACCCCAGCCCTTGTGCTTTATACAACTGGGGAATCAGAGTTTTGTTCATAAAAAGGCAACCTTAAAGGATGACCAGTTTTGGAGAAGAGACCAGTGAGTTTGGTTTTTGTCATATTTCATTTGAGGTATTTGTAGAGCATCCAAGTGGTGATGTCAAATAGCAGTTGGATATAGGAAGACTAGGGTCAATGTTTGGAAATTGAAATGATGGATAAGGTATAGATAGCCAGAGTATGGAACAGAGGGGAAAAACAATAACAACAACAAAAACCCCACACAAAACAAACAAAAAACAAAAACAGGTCTAGGACTAAGCCAAGAAGAGCCCTAGTCTTAACATCTAGGAGGAAAACAAATGGAAAAACTGGGAAGTAGTGTTAAAAGAAGCAGTGCAAAAACCAAGAAGGTGAGTTGTTATTACATCCAAAGGAAGAGAAAGGCTCCAGAAGGGACTGGTCAATAGTGATGGATATGGTTGAGTAGTCAAGTAAGATGTGGCTTTAAATTTGCCCTTTGAGATTTAGAGACTATCATACTCAGTGATCTATCACAGAAGCAAAGAACAGAGTACCATATGTTCTCACTCATAAGTGGAACTTGAACAAATACTGTAATACTATAAGAAAGGGATTGGCAGTAGTGGGAAACTGCCAGGCGGCGGCGGGGGGTGGCGGGGGGGGGCGGGGAAGGGGGGCATAACTCATCAACAAGGGTACCTGCATAATCAACATTTGTAAACCTTACCCTGAATTGTACCTCAAATCTTTAAAAAAAATAAAAAATAAAAATAATAAATGTGCCCATCAAATCTAGTGTCCTTAAGGTTACTCGTCACCCAGTCAAGAGTGACTGAAGGGAGAATGTTGGAATCACAAGCCATCTTGAAAAGGACTGAGAAAGAGTGGAAGGTGAAGTGAGGCAAGTAAACAATGCTGACTGTGAGAAGCAGGTGAATGTAAAAAAAAAAAAAATAGCAGGGATTAGAAATGGAGCCAAAATTCTGCCCCCTCTCAAAGACAAGAAAGGGCATGGCATGATTAAAGCAATCAGGAAAATCCAGATTAGAGAAAAGAGGTAGAAGGGTGAGAAAGAGAGTGGAGATAACAGACATTGGCAGTGTTCTAAAAATGTCAGAGTACAAATGGGTTGAAAGAAGGTAACTTCCCCTCTGTGAGAGGAGAAGAGAGGAAGAAAATGTATGAATGCTTTGGAGGGAGGAGTTAAAGTGTCCGGTGGCTCAATTTTCTTGAGAAGTGGAGGTGAAGCCATCTGCCAAAAATGTAGTGGGTGATGAGTGGTATTAAGAAGTTGGGAAGAGTGGAGAAGCTTTAATCACTGAACGTGAAAAGTGAACTAAATACAGAGATGCAAATTCTACTTGCTCACCCTGTCTGTCTGTCTGATGGAGGCTGAGGAGTTTCTATCTGATAGAGGTTGTGACGAGATGCATTATAGCACTAGGCCACTTGGTCTTTCCTATTTAAAGCAAATTCTCTTTCTCACCCCAGATCAGATGAATAGAAAATACAGATGACTAGTTATTTTATACTGCATTTTTTATGATTTAGTCTCATATTTTTCTCTTTACACCTAACACTCTAATTTATCTGAATTTATTTTATATGTTGGACATGGTAGAAATCTAACTATACTTCTTGTCAAAACTTTCTCCAGTGACTTAAAATGACATCTTACCACCATATTAAATTATTTTATATTCTGGCATATGTTGTGTGGCTTTCTGATCTATTTCACTGAGTGGTAGCTTCAAC
Source organism: Tarsius wallacei (assembly GCA_963574415.1). Classification (NCBI taxonomy): domain Eukaryota; kingdom Metazoa; phylum Chordata; class Mammalia; order Primates; family Tarsiidae; genus Tarsius; species Tarsius wallacei. Next base: position 11,647 of record CAUYQG010106867.1, read on the forward strand.
TGTAATAGTATCTCTCTATTGTGTTAAGATTACATGTTTATAATGCTTGGTAGAACAAGTACTTCTCTGTTATTGTTTTGCAGTTTTCTGATGTATCACTGCCCATTTATTCTTCCAGAAAAACTTTGTAATAATTTTATAAAATTTCAAATATATGCCAAGAATGAGGAAGAATACAGTTGCATTCTTCTCTTTTTGGGGGGTGGGGGGAGTTCTCATTGTAATGATGAGCTCTCATACCCAGTAATACTGTATACAGCTTTATCTCTTAATGCTTCTTGTTATGCTTGAGTTTAAAATACATGTTTTTTGTTTGTTTGTTTCTTACAAAGTGTATCTCTAGGGCTTTATTACTTTGTTCATATTGGTTTTGCATTATATTAAAAAGTTTATTTTGTAATGTTTTACATCATATCAAAAAGTATATGTGATAATGTAGGAACAGGTTAAAGAATAATTATTAAAATAACACATATGCATCCATTATCTATTCTAAGAACTAAAACATGACTGTACTACTGAAGTTCCTTGCATGTCCCTCACTGTTGACTCCTTCTCCCTTCCCCATCCAAAAAACAGGTACTATCATGGATTTTATGTTAATCACTCTCCCTATTTTTATTTGGAGTCCTATACATCTATCTCAAGATATGAAAATGATTTTCGTTTTTCTCGGTTTCCCTTATGTAGATGTGGATTGAGTGTTGTCTATTACATGATTTGCATTTTTTGCTCAAGATCATTTTGAGAGTCATTCGTGTTGATCCACATAGCCGTATTTCATCCAACTCCATTTCATAAATATATTCTTATTTACTCTACCATTCTACAGTAGATGGACATTAGGGTTGTATCCAAAAGGAGCTATCTTAGAACATGGTTTATAAGAAGTTTTTCACATTTGGTTTAACATATACAGGATTTCACTAAGGCACACTTAAGAATAGAATAGGGAGACTGAAGGGTCTATCTGTCTTCAGCTTTACTGAGTGACAACAAATTGTTTTCCAAAGTGGTGGTAGCACTGCCCCAAGCAATGTTCTGGAAGTTCTCACTTCTCTACATTTATAAATACTTGGTTTTATAAGGTTTTAAAATTCTAGACCATCTGGTAAGTATGAAATGATACTTCACTAAGAGTTTACCTATTTACTAAGGGGCTGAGCATCCTTTAATGTTTGTTGGATATTATTGTTCTTTTCTTGTTGATCTGTAGAGGTTCTTTGCATATTTTTGATACTGATCCTTTTGCTGGCTATATGTGTTTAAAAAAAACAAAACCAAAACAACAACAAAAAACTTCTCCTGGTTTGTGTCTTACCTTTCTTTTTACATTACCTTTGGATATAGATCAGTTCTTAATTTTAATGTAGTCAAATTTTTCAAAGTTTTAATTTTTTTAGTATGGAAGAAAGAGAGAGAAAAACAAACTTAGTAGTAGACACTGTTGGTGCCCTGCCTATATCCTACCGAATAGTGCTCACTGCAAGACACTTGCTCCTTTACCTAAATTCTGTAGGAGCAAAGTAAATCTCCATATAGGACAAGCAAGAAGTGCCAGAGTCAATACCTCCAAAACATACTTCAAGCAGTGAAAGACAGGACATTGATGGATGAACATCCTAGTTTCCTCATTGCTTGGCTAGGTAACTCTGAGACAAGTTTTACTAGTACTTTTCAGACTATCTCAAACACTGAAATCCTAGTAATGATGACTTCCAACCCATTGTAGAGTGACATATCATAAAATACAATAAAAATGAGTTACTAGGAAAATAAAGTTTAAAAGTAAAAGTGAAACTTTAAAAGCAAAAAGAGCCAGGTGCGGAGGCTCATGCCTGTAATCTCAGCACTTTTGGAAGGTGCAGGTAAAAGGATTGCCTGAACCCAGGGGTTTGAGACCAGCCTGGACAACATGGCAAGACCTCATCTCTACAATAAATAAAAAAAATTAGCTGAGGTGGTGGCATGTGCCTGCAGTTCCAACTACTCGGAAGGCTGAGACGGAAGGATCGCCCAAGCCCAGCAGGTCAAGGTTATGATAGCTGTGAGCACCCCACTGCACTCTAGCTTGGGTGACAGAGTGAAACACCAACTCAAAAAAAAAAAAAAAAAGAAATACTTAAAAAAAATTTATTGTGGGAACAAGGTCTTGCCATGTTGTCCAGGCTGGTCTTGAACTACTGGGTTCAGACAATCCTCTCACCTCAGCCTCCCAAAGTGGTGGGATTACAGACCTGAGTCACCTCGCCTGGCCATCTTCTCCTTGTTAAATACTTTCTCTTTCTGTACTTATCTTATTATGAATCAGAAAGAGTTAATGAGTCAGTGCTGGTACTTGGACTATACTTGAAAATGCACTGTTTTAAACCTAGTTATTCATGTGGTAATTTCCTTGATAACACATCTTATATTGGCTTCCTTCCCTTTCCTGTCTCACTTTCCCTCTCCCTTACCAGTGTGTCCTAAAACTACTTCCTAATTAAACTACCTTCATTTTCATCTCTACCTCCAGATGTGCTTCTGAATAAACCCAAAACAAAATAGTTTTATTTAGAAAGCATTTTCTCTACCCTAAGTTCATAAGAATTTTTTCTTAATTTTTATCAAATGTTTTAAAGTTATGCCCCTAATAAAATATCCTCAACTCATTTACAATTGCATGTTTAAGTATAATGTGAAGTAGGAATCCAACTTCAATTCTTCTTCCCCATCCTAGCACCACTTATCGAAAAAAATTAATTACTCAATTGATCTGTCATGCTACCTTTACCTTATATCACATTTCCAACTATGTATGGGAGTATTTCTAAGCTCTCTGTATTTCATTCAGCAGTTCTATTAGACTATCCCCCTGTCCATACCATATCTTCTTAATTAACAATGATGTCTAAGTCTTAATATCTAGTAGAGCAAGACTTGCAACTTTGTAGTTCATGCTTAAGATTGTCAGCTATTCTTACTTTTTATTATATATACACTTTAGGACTAGCACGTACTTTTTCAAAAACATGTTTAATTTTTGTATTTGAATCGCATGTATTATAGATAAACTGGGAGATAATAGTATGTCTAAAATACTAGGTTTCATCATCTATGAACATGGTATACTCTTATTTAGGCCTTCTTTAATGTTTTTCAGTGCTTTATACATTTATATATGCATCTTGAAAACTTATGTTAAATGTATTACTAAATACTTTGTATTTTTATTGTTATCATAAATGGTGTCTTTAAGAAAATGCCACATACTTGATAGGCAAATAAAAATGCAATTGACTTTTTAATGTTGACATCTTGGCAAACATGTTATATTCTCATATTAATTCTAATAACTTATGTGTGGATTTCTTTGGGTTATTTATATAGACAATCATAGCATCTGCAGTTAATAATAGCTTTGTTCTTTTCCAATCTTTTAACTCTATTTTATTTTCTTATCTTCAGCTAGGGCCACCAATACAGTACTTAATGGAAATGGTGACAGGTCTATGTGATTTTTCAGTTTTGAAAAACATTATGTTACTATTTCATCCTTCAGTATGGTTTTGGTAGGTTTTTTGTAGTTATCCTTTATCAAGTTAACAAGATCCTTTTTATTCCTGATGTACAAGATGTTTTGTTTTTAAACCATGCTGAGCTTTAACTGATGCTTTTTCTGGATCTATTGTATTAATGATATGTTTTCCCCCCTCTAAGTAAGTTAATGAAGCAAATTGCATAAATGGATTTATAAAAGTTAGATCAATATTAATTTCTTGAAATAAACTATTTTTGGTATATTAATACAATTTGGATTTTTTGCTAATATTTTATTTAGTTTATTTGTATCCAATTTATTTTTCTCATAATAAGCCTGTCTAATTCGATAGCAAGATTGCTGTCATCATAATTAATGAAGAATTAATTATGCACTTTCCCTCTCAGAAAGTTCATAAGCAAGATTGGGATTACAAATTTCTTGAGTGTTGGTCTGATTATACCTGAAAAATAACCTGGGACTGATATTTATTTTCTTTGTTGGAAAAGTTTAAATTACTGATTCTATATGTTTATTTGTTGTAGAACTATATAGGAATACATTTTTTTATTGAGTCGAGTTTTTAAATTTATATTGTGCCAGGAATTTTTTCGTATCACCTAAATTTCAAATTTATTGGTGTAAAATTATATATAGTACCCTAATTTTATCATTTTTATTGTAAAATAAACACAACACAAGTGCATAAAGCAAACAACTAATTAATTTATCAGTAGTCAACTTTATACCATGACCTTGCTTTTTTTTATAGTTTTTACTCCTTAAGCACATACCCCTAATAAACGACATAGTTTATTATTAAATAAATACAATAAGTATAGTAAATAGTGGTAAACTCTTTTACAAAGATAAATCTGGGGCAGCAAATACCTTTACAACATTAGCTTTCATTCCACAAACATGTTCTAGCCCAGCATATTTAGTTATTCTTACTGACCACTCATATTAGTGTTTTTGTTTTGTTTTTTAAATCTTGTTTCTCAGGAAGGGTGTGGTAGCTCACCTGTGATTCCAGTACTTTGGGAGGTGGAGGCAGGAAGATTGTCTAAGCCCAGGAGTTTGAGAAAAGTCTAGGGAACATAGCAAGACCTTGTCTCTACAAAAAATCAAAAAATTAGCGGAGTGTGATGGCATGCGCCTGTCGTCCTAGCTACTCGGCAGAAGGGTCACCTGAGCCTGGGATGTCGAGTCTGCTGTGAGCCATTATTGCACCACTGCCCTACAGCCATGGCAACAGAGACCACCAACTCCCCCCCCCCAAAAAAAAATAAAAAATCTTGCTCCTTATTGTAATTTCTTAGGAGGCATTTGCTTTGAATTATCAGATTTGTCCCTTTAAATAAGAATAAAAGCATTTTTTCATCTGTCAGTAGCCTTTCATTTGCAATCTTATACAAGATGGTATGTGATGACTTGGTTTAGTGGGTCATTCTGACAAAGTGTTTTCACAAGTCACTGTTTAAAATATTTCCAAATTAGAGGGAAAGGAAAGAATTCATATATACTCAGGCATTACTTGGCCAGATAATGGGTCTACTTGCCTTGTGGGAGAAGCATGAGATGCGGTTAAGGAAGGGAACTAACCAGGCAGCAGGAAGGTCTCTCCTAAGGAGAGAGGGCTCTTTCAGTGTTTTTTGTTTTGTTTGTTTTTTTTTTTTTTTTAGTTGGAGTCTCACTCTGTCTCCCAGACTGGAGTGCAATGGCCGCTCCCGGCCATCACAGCCTCAACCTGCTGGGCTCTGGCGATCCTTCCACCTCAGCCTTCCAAGTAGCTGGAACTACAGGCGCGCGCTACCATGCCCGGCTAATTTTTTGATTTATTGTAGAGAGGAGGTCTCGCTTGCCCAGGCGGGTCTTGAACCCGCCGG
>CAUYQG010106869.1:0-21570 GCA_963574415.1 Tarsius wallacei
ACCACGCCCGGCTAATTTTTTGATTTATTGTAGAGATGAGGTTTTGCCTGCCCAGGCGGGTCTCGAACCCGCGGGCTCAGGCAATCCACTCACCTCAGCCTCCCAAGGCGCGGGATTACAGGCTGAGCCACCGAGCCCGGCTGGGACTTCAGATTTATAGATATTTAAAATATTCCCATCTATTTCATTTAAATGCTGAAATTAGGGCTGCGATGCTTTGAAAATAAGTATTTCAATATAACCATTATTTCCTCCTGGACAATGAGAAAGATATTTCTTTAGTTGCTCAGTCTCCCAGACACTGAGGAAATCAGTACAATCAGCAATACCCTACTCTAAATGATATTTGATGCTATAGCCTTGTTCTTGAGAAATTTAGAGAACTGGATGGTATTTACGAGTGAAATGGATACATGTTGTTCATGTTATATAACCACTCTCACAGCCATATTTCCTTTTGCTTATTTTTTTAAGTGAGTGACTTAACTTAGAAATAAACTTATTTTCTTCCAAAGGTAGTCTTGACTATAAGAAAATCTAGTTCATTAACTTCTTTAAAATATTTCATAAAATGTAAATAGGGAAGAGATCAAAACACCCTTGATTTCCCAACTCTGTTAAGTGAATTAACACAGGACTTGATCTCTGGCTCATTTATATATAAATTCTTCAGAAATGCATTCATGCATAAGGCTTCAGCATCCTGTCTTTGGGAGAGGGAGTGGAAGAGTGCGATGCTGGGTGGGAAGACTCCCAAAACAAGAACTAACAATGGGGACAAAGGTGAAGTTATGTTGCTGTGGACTTGGGGTCAGGGAGTTACGTGTAACAATGTCTTAATTCATAGTCAGAACATCCCCGAAATCTAGCCATATTACCAATGGGTGCGCATTTTGTGTTAATTGGGACATTTTGGGGAAAAATATTCGGCTTTTAAAAGAATTTGTATACATTTCTTACCCAAGTTAAGAGTAAATTCTGCTTCTTTTGTGAAATCTGCTGCTGCAATGCATTCTTGTGACTGATATGACCACAGGCATGAAAGATCACATCACAGATGGCACTGAGAAATCTGAGTAAATCACATCTGTTCAGCATTAAACTCTGAGATTGCCAGGCTAACTCTTGGGTGACTAGTGTGTCTTTGTCCCTTTCTACTGTATAGCCAAATTATAAGTCTATTCTTGACTGACCCTGGATTACAATCGATGAGTTTAACAGCAGTCATGGTATCATCAGCTAACTTGCTTGCATAGCAAAGAGCACATTTTCTATCAGCAGCTTTACCGAAATGCTAGAGTTTAGCAGGCTTCTCAGGCATTTTATTGGGTTCATTTAATGTTGATGCTACAAACCGGTGGCCCAAGGGTTGCATCCAGCATGCAGATGTGGTTTTTAGTTAGGTTTTATTCTGGGGGGCCTACAAGGTTTCATAAAGAGACTGAATTAGAGGCTGATATTAAAAGATAATGAAATTTATAAGGTTTCAGATTTTAAGACTCTCCTTTAGAGAACACAGCTGGCCCATATGCTCTCGAGGCACCAATGGTGGGAGTGGAGTCTGACTTGGCCTCTGGATAAAAATGAGTGTTCCCACTTTTGTGGAGTCAACACCCAGTTAACTTCTCTCAGTTACTTCAGCTTGGTCCCAAGAAAATTTGAACTGTAATTACTTTTCTAACATGTTACTGAGGATCTTTCTCCAACTTTGGGTTTTATATGAGGGGGACCCCAAAAAATCCAGAATTTATTTATGAAAAATTGTGTATTTATTCTTACATGTTTAAACTTTAGTCACCTTCAAAGTACCCTCTGTTTGATGTAATATACCTATCGAGATGCTTTTTCCACTGCTCAAAACAGTTTTTGAGCTTGTCAATTTTAATGCCTTACTAAAAGTGTTTTGCTGTTTTTTGTCTCACCTCTTCCACATCGCAAAACGTTTCCCTTTGAGGACTCTTTTCATCTAAGGAAACCAACAAAAAAAGTTGCTCTTGGGACCCCTACAAACATTCTAGCTGCTATTTTTTTTATTATTATTATGTCACAGTATGTTTTCTGATCATGCCTCAAGAAAATGTGAAATGAGGCTGAAAAAATTATGTTCCTAACTAGCCCAGAGCCTACTGAGGTGCCTGTTCAATAACAGAGACAAAATTTAAATGCAAGGAAAATTTGTTAGATAATGCATGGCATATGAACACCAGTTCCATTTCTAATCATTAAAGTCATTCTCTCTTATTTCCTTCTCTCCCTCTATTTCTGTAAACTTTCCATAGTCTAGCCTGTTGCCAATAGCCAATAAAATGGAAATTCCTACTTTAAATTGTTCTGTCTCCAAAAGCCCCATTGGGCAATGCATGGAATTCCACTGAATGGAATTATTCATGGAATTTAGGAACAAACCATCTTTGAAGTGACTATACCAGCAAATCCATTGAGTCATCAGCTCAATAACACAGAGAATATTCCTAGGCCAAGCTTAGGTCCAGCTTCTCAAAGTAGCACAAACTCTTAAAGAAAGGACAGGGTTCCAGGCCATGTTCTTTGCATCTTAATATCTGAAATGATTCAAAGGTACATCACTCAAGCCAGCTCTGAAGGACATGCCTTGGTTTGAGGCTTGGGTCAGAGTATAAAGTAGGAAAACAAGATTAGTCTAAAAGAACTCAGAAATCCTTTCAGACTAAGAAATAAATTTTATCTTGCTCTCATTGACTTTAAAGGAAGAGAGCACACATTTATCCTACCAGCAGAAGCTGGTTGTTATACATCTTAGGAAGGAAAGAGATACTACCAGTTTCTTCCTTCTCTGTGAGGAAAGTCTGGAAAAAAGTGTTGTTTTGAGGGCTGTGAACTTTTTCAACCCACAGGAGAATTCCTGGGACCACCTCTTGCTATCCTCTTAAATTTGCAACTGGCTCTCAGAATTTGTCACAATCACTGTCAAAAAATCCTCTTCTTAGGGCAAAAAGGAAAAATAAATATTATTTCAGAAGTAGGCCACTGGACAAGGTTCACATAGTGGGGAAAAAGTGAGAAACATTCTCTCTCTTGGTGCCATGAGACGGGAGTTCAGAGCTTGCTAGCATTTCCCTCCATGCACTGTGTGTGGCAAAGTATTTGGACCAATACTTTATATAAAGTCATATAATTAGTGTAACAGTTTATATATATATATTTTATATAGAGTCATATAATTAGTGTAACAGTTTTTATTTATTTATTATTTGTTTATGTATATATATATATATTTAATTTTTTTGAGTCAGGGTCTCACTCTGTGGCCCAAACTGGAGTGCAGTGGCATGACAACAATCATGGCTCACTGCAGCCTCAACTTCATGGGCTTAGGCCATCCTCCCATTTCAGCATCTCAAGTAGTTGGGACTATATGTGGGTGCCACAGCTCCCAGAAATTTTTTCATTTTTTTATTATTTTTTTTGTAGAAATGAGCTTTTGCTATGTTGTCCAGGCTAGTCTCAAACTCCTGGGCTTAAGCAATATGTCCACCTCAGTCTCCCAAAGTGCTGGGATTATAAGCATGAGCCACCACACCCAACCTAATTAGTGTAACAATTTTTAATGGATGAAGCTTTGCTATGTTTTTAAAATAATTGTTAGAAATGCAGACTATGAATCAGTGACAACCACTCGCAAACCAATCTTATTTTTAAGTGCCATTGTCAGTTTCATTACCAGATAGAATGAGTTGCTGCTGTTGGGTTAACTGGTATTAGCTTCCAAGTACATACTACAAAAGAGTAGAATTAAAACACTGTACCTTTGCATGTTTCTTCTTTAAAGAATTTAGCTCCTTCTGTTGTTTCTTTAAATGCTTCAAGTAAGCCTGTGGGGAGAAAGATGATCAAAAATCATTCTTTTGTAGTCACAATGATTACACTTGGTGAGAAGCAAAAATATATTGATGTCACCAATGTGTATAATATAAGAATGCTTACAAAATAGTCAAGCAATTTTACCTTCATCTGTTTTAAATCTTCTATCCTCACTTGAGGGATAAGTTCAATACCTAAAATAAAATAAAACAAAAAAAGTCACTGTGTATACTGAAAATTAGAGAGAACAACTGATTATACAAAATTCACACACCAAAGTCTCATCTAAAGACTTTGAAGCAGTCTTACATGTGATGTAACAGACATGAACATCTTAAATTCCTATTACAAAGCAATTAACCAGATAACTGAAATACTTCATGTCTTAGGTCAGGTTCCCAGTGAGCAGCGCCTGAGAAGGGAATTCAGGTGCACATGATTTACTGAGAGCAACTCTCAGAAGAAATTCCTATGGGAGTGAGAGAAGCAGGACAGAGTAGAAGAAGAAGGCAGGGTGTATTTCTAGCTGAAATCCAACCTCAGCCTGATCCAACAGTAACCTTTTTTGGTATAACTGGCACCCAAGAGTTTTCTACCTTGATTGAAGGAGGCTGGACTCTTGCAACCCCTGATCAGTCAACTGGGAGCTTCAGAGGTTTTTTACAAAGCCTTTCAGGCATTCCTGACAAGGGAACTCAGGGCAGGTCTGGAGAAGGAAAAGTTGTAATTCCCAATCAACCAAAACTCATAGGAGCTGGGAGATGGGGCAGTGAGTCCAAAAAGCGATCTGATCAGGTACAAGAGCATCTATTACAGTTCCTCTTATCTTTGTATTGCGAGACCTACCATACGTCATCTAACCAACTGGCACCAACAAAATCATCATCAAATAATACATTTTTTTTAGCTTCTCCCTTTTACCAAATTTAACGTTGTCATTTAAGCAATACACTATTGAGCACAATAGGAAATAATGAAATCAAACCACTGTATAATAGGATGCTTCCAGAATGACCTAGAGTAATATACTCATATGCTAATATGATAGCATAGAGTAATATGCTATCTGAGCGATGTGGGCCAGGTGTCGTCATGGCAACCACAGTTGTAGAAAAATCCTCAAACAGGTTCCGTTTAACTGCAGATTTTCATCTTAGGCAAACAAAATGAATGTGCACTCTGTGCTGTAATTGATTTCCATTAGAATCCCAAAGGCTAGGTATGATATATTCAGGAAAGACAGGCATCAAGTCACAGGTTCTTGTTTTTCCCTTTTACTTCCTTAAAGGTTTGCACATCCAGTGTGAAGGTACACAAGGAAAGTATTGGTTGAGAGAAATTAGTATTGCTATCTGTAACACTTTACGCTTGGGTGTGAAGGGTCCATGGGGTTCTTACCTGATTTTTAAGTCTGCCATCTCAAGCCACCTCCCTAGTAACTGAGAGGCAGAGAAAGGCAGGGAGTGAATCCTGGCACAGTTAAGACCTTGCTATCTTTGGGTCTCAGCTCTCCTGTCTGTAAAATGCACATACAGGATTTGGGGGGCATGCAAGGACTTTCAAGATCTAGCAAATTCTAAGAGTTTGCCCCAGTCTGATGAGTCACTCACCCATGCTCTTTCTCTCACACCTCTCTCTCTCTGGTCTTAGGGCAAGTAAATCTTGATTAGTAGGACTGTGCAAAGACATAAACCTCCCTCATTTACGTGGGTTTGCATTTTTGAGGAAAGTTACAATTTGTCAAAATTTTGGTTCCCATAAGTGGTTTAGTTGGAAAAAAACCCACACTCTACAGAACAGGAATTGGCACATGCTCATTTCCATCAAATGCCTAGAACAGCCTTTCCAATAGGACTTTTCACAGTGATGGAAATGTTGCACGTATGAACTGTCCAATAGACAGTCACTGGCTACCTGTGGCTTCTGAGCACTTGAAATGTGACTAGTGTGAATGAGGAATTCAAGGCTTAATTTTTAAGGTTAAGTTAAATTAAAGAAACTCAAATAGCCACACGTGGTTAGTGGCTATGTCATTGAATAATGCAGGTCTACAGGTTTCCCTGGTATGAAATTAGGTTAAACAGCACATTTTGGGCTTCAAAGATTCCAGCTAATTGAAGTCTCACTACATAAACTTTATGTTCCTATCAACGGAGTACCTTAAAAATAACTTGTTTTTGCTCAATCTCTAATTTGGAAATTAAATGAGAGCTGAGTTTTCTTAATCGCTTGTTCTTAAAATAAAAAAGAAGATAAAGTAGCATGGGTACAGTGGTTGCTGTTTGGCTGTATGTTTAAGAGAAATAGTTTAGAATTTCACACCTTCCTTCATAGATGTCTGTAGCAAAACACTGCCTGCTTCACTCAGACACCATGCCCTCTCCATACCAGCTCTTCTAGGTCAAGTCCAATAGCTGGCACCAGCATCTCCTTACCTGAAGACGTTCTCTGTCCCTTAAAACATGTTTTACCACCTTGTTGTCAATCTAGAATTGTTGGGGGAGTTCATCCCTTTCAGAGGAACCCTAAGCAAAAGGCTAACTGGAACGGTGGTATACATTCCCCAGTTCCCTTTTCCCTCTAGGCAGAATCTCTGAGGTGTGTGTCCAATTCTAACCCCCAGAGCTTCTCTGGGGTCATTAGGTTCCAGGAGTTTCATAGCAACTGGCTTGAAAACATGCTGATTATGGGCTGTCTTCCCTTCCTTGTATCACTCCTCCACGCCTTTACCTGTGTCCTCTGCAGCCTTGAATAAACTATTTGTGCTAGAAACCTTGTCTTCAGTCTGCTTTGGGGACCAAAGGCACTTCCTCCTCATGACTCTGCTACTTCTTTCAGTCTATCTCCGGACCTGTCCTTGAAGTCTGAATGACCATGCAGTCCCTTTCTCCCTAAAGCCCAATCCAAGTTACCAACTTATTTCTATTCTTTCTTCCCTTTTTTCGCCCCACTTGACTGTTTCTTGCTTAATGTAGGCCCTCCTTGTCACTATCATTCATTAATCAGAGCTTTCCTTCCTAAGCAAAGAGACTATTAGATCTTGAAAGGCATGGTTTGAGGGACTCATGGGTGAGGTGGTGTGGTCTCGCCTGCAATAACCTTTCTCTGATTGTCAACATTCTATAAATATAATGTACAAAGTGTTATAAAAAAGGCATGACTCCTATTATTCTGACCTGGCCCTTAGCATGCCCACTCTCAATTAATTCTTCTGCCAAGACTGTATTAATCTTCTTAAAATATTCCTTTGATTGTCATTCCCCATGGCATTCTCAGGGTGACCCCAGAATCCTTTTTAGACCCAGAACTCCCTGCCACTCTCTACAGGCAATTCCCCCTGTCCCTTTCCCTACACCTTTGTTGCTTATTATGTTCCTTTTGCCTAGGTTTCCTCCTCTGGGCTCCTCTACCTTCTCCTCCTGTGGAAGTCAGATGGAGGATTCAAGGCCCAGCTCAGCTGGAATCTCTTCCCTGAGTGTTCTCTGGGACCCCTTGCTGGAAGGGACGCCTCCTGATTCTGAGCCCTCTTTGGATACTACCTGGGCTAGCCACGTGGGGGGAGCTTGTCCTGTCCTACTGGTTCCCTGTTCTGGTCATGTAAGGTCCCCAAAGATACACAGGCACTTCTTGTAGAATCTAGTACTGTGGCTTACATGTCCAAGCCTCCTGAATAAACTGTTAAAAGAAAACAGAATGTAGACTCTTAGGGTGTCTGTGGAAGAGACTGAAGTGAAGGTGACAACTGCTTGACTCCTTCAAATGCACTCTCATTTGGAACCTTCTAGAACTAGGACCATTTCTGTCCTCTGCAAGCTGGTCACACTGCATCATTTCTTGTGTCATTAATGCACTATAATTACTAACGTCTTTTATGTACTAGTGGGTATGATACAAGATTTTTACCTAAACATAAACTTCTTCATTTTCACCCATCTCTGTCTTAGTGGCTAATGTTCCTAACAGCCAGACTAGTGTGGAATGCCCAAACCTATGTCATTACCTTGCTCCATGTTCTATCTAGGGAAGATCAGACAAACAGCAGCAGGCCAAGTACAAAGTAGGCAAATTTCTGCAGTCTGGTTTTCTAACTTGTTTCACAAAGTCCAACACACACTTAGTTTCCTGCTAAATTACTATGCTGCCTTGGTTTGGGAGAGCCTGTCATTTCCTACTTAAACTGCAGTACTGTATGTACTTAGGTATATGAATAACTTGATTTCCTTATACCAAGGACACTGAATTCACATATAAATGGGAACTGTATATACTGAGTAAAAACAATGGGAGAAATAGAAATTCCCATTAATATAAGAGGAATGAGTTTAGTAAATAATTCATGGTCAAGGAAGATATTTAAAATATTTAATCACCAGGATGAGATGGACACCATTCAACCAATGGATGCCTGACCAATCAGAATAAAGGCCAACTACAAATAACCAGCATGGTTCCCTATACACCAGATGAATATTTGCATATGAGACAAATGATTCTTCTTGATGACACCTCTTATGAGCTTTTGTGTCATCCACAGGTAACCACACAGACTTGGCCTTCAAATGCCTGTCCAGTAAATTTTACAAATAAATAATCATGGGTGCTAAATATCTATGTATGAGGGGAAATTATGAGTAAGGAAGTTTAGAAATGTCCAAATAGTCATGGCTCTGTTGATTCATGAGCCTACTGCCTGTCTAGGTAAGAATCTGTGGAAGTATCCAGAAGAGAGTGGGATTATGAGTTAACTAACATCACTGTGTAAAAGGGTGTTTCCCATAAAGCACACCACATTTAATTTTTTTCCTAAAACTATGGATATTGTACCCTGTGTAACTAAGGTGGGTACAGAGGAGCTAGCAGATAAAACAAAATATTGACACTCTATTCCACACTCAAAAAGATTAAGCCATCTGTCTAACCTACAAGAAAATATGCTGCTTTTGAGATTTATGGGGCAATGAAAATTGGCAAAATTAACAATTCCAAATATCTTCATAGGAGACTCTTTAGAAAAAGACTAAGATTGCTAGGCAGATAAGGGGCTAATGACTCTCCCTCACCTTTCTTGGCTTCCACGCCAGACGCCGAGGCGGCCGTAGTGGTCGGTCTGAGCTCCGAGCTAGTCTGGGGGGTCACGTTTGCTTTGGCAATATTGGCCTTTCCTTTCTTGTCATTCTTGGAAGTGTCACTGGGCACATCAGCTATGTCACTCTGGAAACAAAAACATTTACATTGACCCAAATGAATGCCACTTATGGTCAAATATCTTGTACAATCTTTATTTTACTATATCTAGTCAGTACCACTCAGTTTCTCCCATCTCCTTCCCAAACTTCTACTCTCTTAAAGGATCTTTGCCTGGTAGAAGTAAAGATTATGTGTTTTCTTTAGGCTTGAGGCAAAGGATCCAGCCAAGGAAAGAAGATCCAACCCCTTGGCAAGCCGAAAATACCTTCTTTTTTTCTAGCTACTAGAGGGACTGCTTCTTCTATTCGAAACTGAGGAGTTTGGTAAAGAGAACCTTTAAAAACAAACAAAAATAAAATAAAATAAAATCTACTTATAACAATAAAAAAAACCCAGGTGTGCACTGGAATGGTAGAAGGTTGGGATGCAAGGTTGGTTTTAGAAAGAAACAGTAATAAATGCCATTTTTATTAATTAACTGAACTGGGTTAACTGATATTTTAGTGCTATACAGTACTGTGTGGGTATTCTTATCCAAAGTGTTTGGGACCAGAAATGTTTTGGATTTCAGATTTTTTTTTTCAGATTCTGGAATATTTGCATATACATAATAAGATATCTTGTGAATGGGACCCAGGTCTAAACATGAAATTCATTTATGTTTCATATACTTCCTATGCTCATAGCCTAAAGGTAATTTCACTCAATATTTTTAATAATTTTGTGCATGAGACAAAGTTTGTGTACACTCACCCAACAGAAAGCAAAGGTGATACTATCTCACATCAATACTCAACAGGTTTCTAATTTTGGAGCATTTCAGATTTGGGATGATTAGGGATGTTTAGTCTGTATTTTAAATGATCCTAAAAACATCACAGATGTTTCTCATTTCATTTCTAAGGGAGTGGGGATCCCCAGATGTGACTTAAGCCTCTGATGATGAAGTGGGCTTTTTTCTGGAGGTGGTCATAGTCTATTAAACATGCAACATTCTTGCAGACTCTTGGAATTATTGTTAAATTGATAAGGTCAGTTTTTAAAACCCTCTTTAAACTTGTTATATTAATTTATTACTTTATCTTGCTTTTGTAATCCTGTTTGACAATCAAACTTCCCAAAGTCAGCTGTCTTTAATCAACCATTTCTGCTTACAGTTTCAATGCCCATGGCTCTCATTTGGTCTGCTCTCTTTTCTGTAATTGAAAGAAATTTCTTTGGATCTGATAAAGCATCCACAATATCTGAAAAAAAGAAAAAAAAAAATCCACCAAGCAGTGAATTTTCTGTTTTACTGAAAATATTCAAGAAAATTCAGCTAATAAACTTCATAATCCTGGAAACCTGTTATGCTTTCTGTTAACTATCCTTCTCCTGGGACAAAAGACATGATGAGGCAAACATAGCTAGTTGAAGAAAACAAGAAATAAAGGCAAAGGTCAAAGACAAGATGATTTCCCCCTTTTTCCCTTTTGTTTTTTCCCAACTAAAGAAGACAGAGTGGCAAGGCAAACTGAGTAGATTGCCTTCAGTTCTTGACTCTTTTTTTACTTTTGTGTGACTTTCAGCAAGTTGATTATTGTTCCCAGTCTCAATTTCTTCATCTGGAAATTGGGACAGATACCGTTCTAGATACCTACTTTGCAGGGTTATTGTGGCAATTTAATAAGATGATGAATAGAGAGAGTATTTGAAATTTAGTGGGTACCAATAGCACTGTCATATTTTTTGATACAGAAGGCTAATTAATGCATATTGAGAGCCAATATTGGTTTCATGGTAGAGAAAGTGAAATATTTTTCCAGTGTTTTTTCAGATATAACTGCACTGAAAACAGTAAGATTCCATCTTTTATGTAATGTAGTTTTAAGAGTTCCAAGTATTTTCAGAGTTTCATATAATTTTGCACAATTTACCCACACTATATGAAGAGCAATTATTCTAGTTAACTTAAAACACCACGTAATTTACAAATTTTAAAAACTATGTAAGTTTATACGTTTTCCCTAGGAGGGCACTTCCTAATTACACTCTTAAGATATTTTTTTCTCGATTAGCATATGGGACACATAGTTCTCTCAGTTTAATTTTTCTTTTTCCTTAATAGAAAATAACATATGCACATGGTGAACATTCAAATACATAAAATAAAAAGTTACAATCTTCTCTCCTGCCCATTCTACACCCAGAAGGTAACTATTGTTATCTATCTTGTATCCTTCAAGATAATTCTAAATGGACTCATATTTTTCTGCATGTTTTTTTTTCCTTCACATACCTTGGAAACATTTCCATATTGACAAAATAGCTCTGCTATATTAATTGTAAGGGCTGCTCAAATATTCCATTCCTTGAATTGAATGGTGATAATTTTTTAAGCAGTTCCTAATGATAGAGTACTTCCAGATACCTGCTATTAAAATATCGTCATAGTGAATGTCTTTGAATATTTCATAGCATATATCTGCACATGTCCATAGGATACATTCTAGAAGTTTGAATGATGGGTAAGGGTAGTTGTCATATGGTAGTTATTGGAAATTGCCCTCCATAGACACTGCATCAATTTATTCTACCAGTGTTATGTCAGGAGGTCTGTTTCTAGTTACCACTTGAGGTTCCTAAGAACTCTTTGCCTCTTGATAGCTCTCATGGAAAAATTAGTTCTTAAAACTTGCTCAGGAAAAAAAAATCACAGATAATTATTTTGAGACAGTTAATATTTTAAAAATTTACTTATCTATTTTAAACTTTTTATTAAAAAATTCAAATACACAAAAGTAGGGAGAAAAGTAAAATAATCTTTCATGTATGGATGATGAAAACCCAGCAATTATAAAGCTTATTTGTTACATTTCCTTTAACTATCTTTTCATCATTCTCTTTCTTCTCTGCTGAAATACTTTAAACCAAAGCCCATACAGTATAACATTTCACTCCTAATTAATTATCTATGCATCTCAAAAAAGAAGAGCCATTTATTTTAGAGCCAAACCTATCAATAGTGTATCCAACAAAATGGGCAGTGGTTCCTTACTATGATATAATATACAGCCCGTCTTAGTATTTCCCCTATTTACAGTTACTGTGTTTAAATTAGGATACAAAAGTCCACACTATGTCTCTGAGAATGATTCTCTTAAGTCTATTTTAACCTAGAACACTCTTGACTTTCTCTTTTTGTAAAAATACTTCATAGGAGGTGCTATCACTTCATATGCCTCACATCAAGAGACATAAAGCCTGATTGTCGTATTTGTGATGCTAAGTTCCTTGAGCAGGCTCAGGAGGTGACAGCTTGATCTCTGCATCCTAGAGCTATCTATCTCTTCACAACCAATCAGCAATCATCATGGTAATACTTTGGCATCCAACATTACAGTTTAGTGGTGATGACATCTCTCTATAGTCAGCATTGTCTGGGGATTACATTTAGTGGTGATGGCATCTCTCTATAATCAGCAGTGTTTGGGGGAGACACAGGGTCTGCTTCCATTTCATGGAGAGGAAATACAAAGATCAGAAGACTTCTCTAATGCTGATTCAGGTCCTTTCTATTTAGGATTCCTCCGCTATGTGGTCTCTGGTCACCTATCATGAAAAGCTGTGTTAGGAACACCACATGGGCTTTTTCTCATTGTCATTAGGACCCCATGAAGTGGGCATCGTAACATCCTCTAACACACGAGGACACAATTTGACCAAGCTAGACTTTTAGCCCAACTATGTCAGACCCCTGAATGCCTCTTCCTTCCACTCATCCACATCACTATGGGTCAGGGTGAGGCTTAACCTGTGCCCCTGGAACTTCCCTGCCCTTTTCTGGAGGAGACATACCCAGTTTAGACTTCTCTGAACACACTCTCATGTTGGATACACTGTCCAGTATACAATCCCAATGGCACAAGTCAGGGCTGGTTTGTTAGGAAACAAATACTTGCTTATCTTTAATGATATATAATAAATCTGGGGTCCTGAAAAGAGTATATGCCATTTTTGAAGGGTAATTGGTAGTCATTCCTGTAGGAATAACAAACAATACTTTAACCACTTAAAACAAATCATAAAACCAATAAAGTAGGACATTAAAGAATGAAATGATCCATAATCCTTTTATCCCAATCAAGTTTTCATTTTTGTATATTTTTTTGTGTAATTTTTTCCACATGAATATATATTTTACATGGTTTGCTTAAAGTTATATCATCCACTTTTTTGTATTATATCTATATAGTTTTGATAAGTACTTTTAGTGAATGGGTAATATCCCATTAACTTTATGTATCAAGCTATTCCCCGCTGGTAGATATTTAGAAGGGCTTTCAATTTTTTTCTAAAAAAGATGAACTTTGGAATATCTTAGTATAAAAATTGATTTGTCATTTTCTTTTATCAGAAAGTTAATGGTTCAGTTACATAATATAGCAATTTGTATTACTTACATGACTGATGGGCAATTCCTAAAAAAAAATGTGTTCCTGATATGCTTTAAAATAGTTATTAAAGAATGATTAATGGAAGAAATAAGTACTAAGAAAATAAAGCAGAATTAAGAGAGTACCTTGGGTTGAAAAATGGCCCCTAAAATTCTTGTCTATCAGGAACTTCAGAATGTGATATTATTTGTAAATAGGGTCTTTGCATATGTTTTAGTTAGGACTGAAATAGATCATGCAGGACAGAGGGTGGGCCCTAAATGCAATGACTAGGGTCCTTATAAGAAGAAGAGAGGACACAGAAAGTTACAGGGAAGAAGGCCACATAACAATAAAGGCAGAGATTGGAGTGGTGCAATTATAAGCCAAGGAATGCCAATGACTTTCTGGAGCCACCAGAAGCCAGGAAGAGGCAATGAAGGATTCTTCCCAAGACTCCCCAGAGGGAACATCGCACTGTTAACACCTCAGCATCAGATTTCTATCCTCCAAAACTCTGAGAGAATAAATATATTTGGGTTTAAGCCATTCAATTTGTGAGAACTTGTGACAGCAACTCTAGGAAACAGATGCAGAAAGAGAAGAAGACAACTCTAAATTTGATTACCAACAGTAATTGAGAAAAAAAATTGCTACTTAAATTCTTGGGTAGATATCCTTCACACAAAGTATATGCTTAAGCTTACAAGGCAAGCTTTATCACAGTGAATAGGGATGGTCAGCCAGCCCATGGAGACCTCCTGTTAGCACCCCAGTGATTTTCTTATTTATGCAGCAATGTCTTGGTCTTAGCTTCTAGGGTCAATTCCACACTATTTTGGCCATGTTGATGCCACATATTGTTTTGCATTTCACAGGCAAGCTGACTGAGATGTACCTGACAGCTCCCTGTTGTAAGATTATGTAGATGTTGCCTAAATGATATAAAAAATAAGATGATGCAGATTTATCTATTAGTTGGACAAAGATCCTTACTTAAATCTATCCTGAATTACCAAAATTAACAATTATAGAGACTATGGGGTACTTATGCCACCAGATCCTGAAATCCTGCCTTATATGAGTCCTATTTTTTTAAATGTCTCATTTGAGACATTTTGTTTTTAGTTACAGTTTGCCTTTTTAAAAAATTAAAACATACAATAAAATAATAATGCAATATAATAGTGTTCTTGACCAAACTGCAACAAAAATACACAAAGTACAAATAAAAGTTTGTTCACATTACATCAGATGGAACAAAAAGGAGATTACAAAGGGACTAAATGCCTTGGACAAGGCTAAAGTTACCAGGTTATTTTAAATGAGTGCTTCATTCCTGGCAATTTCAAATAACAAATTAGATACTTCTAGGATGTTGAATTTTGTTATGAGGTGCTGAAGCTGAAGTTAGATCAGTGCAGAAGAGTGGCAACTAAATACCTGGGACAGTTCTGCCAAATTTTCTGCAAATGGCAAAGGGCTCAACATTAGGGTGCCAAGGTCTGTCTTAGCCTCTTTTAGATAATTTGCCCGCTGTACTGGGTTTCTCTGCTGGCCAGAGATATATATATCTGAGACATACAGATAGGTAGGTAGGTAAACAGACGGAGTTCTGCATATCAAACAAGGAAACTGATTTTTAATACCCACATTTACAATAATGTATAATCAGAGAACAAGAAGCTGTGCTTCGAATATCTCATACTTGTATATGTGCATGACTCTATTTGAAAATATTACTTATTTTTCCCTTGTCTCAGCCAGAAAAATGATGTGAATAAGTGGTTAAATAAATCTGGCATATTCCCAGCTAAAGTTTTGCATATTCAAGTAAACCTGATATTTTTCTTGGATGCCAATGTGACATTTCACTGGGCTTCATTCCTTTTATTGGGAAACACTATGGCTGGCTACAGCCCATTTATTTCAGAACCACTATGGCAAGAATTCATCCTAAATGCTGACTGACGTCCCCTGGCAGTTAAATAGGTCTGTCTAGGGAGTAGTCGCATTGTTCTTCCATGGTAGAAATGGATGCACAGAAACTTCTGACACTACAGAACTCACAAAGGTGAGCTAAAATATCCAGATACTCAGAGGCCGTGGCAGGGGCTCCAACCTTTCTTTTTAAAAAGAAATCAGTTTGCTTTTTCCTATTTGATTCTTTCATCAAGACTTAACCAAAGCTTGTGTATTTTTTTTTTAAATACCATCTATTTCAGTGTTATATAGGCTGGTCTCTCCTAGGTATACTGTTTTTGTTGTTGTTGTTGTTGTTGTTGTTGCTTTTCCCTGCCTCCTACCCATGTTTCCTGACTTCCATAGAAAGTTGAAAAAATCAATTTAGGCATCCCTGAGAACTGAAATGAAGATAGCAATTCCTTAGTATAGACTTCCAGATACTTAGACTGGCTTTTCAAAGAGTTTGTTTAACCTCTGCTTTTCCAGGCATTTGGGTGCTTTGATGCGAAACACTGCTCACAGCACCTGGACACCACCTCCCATCCCTATGTGCTTGCTCCTGGTCCAGGTACAACTTTATCAAACAAATATATATGATCCCCTGTTGGCTGTAATGTGGTGCTGATTAAGATCAGCAAATCCCATAACTGATTTTGGATGAGCTTTTTCGGCTTCTACCAAATGATTAAACCTTTCTCATACTGCATTCCCTAGAATGCTAGAAGAAACAGTAGGTGCTTGGGCAACAGACTCCTGTGGTCAAATAAAGATTGGGAAATGCTCATGTTTTCCTCCTCCTTGCGGGCATTCACAGCACATCTCAGAGGACTGTGCCATAATGAGCCTGTTTAAATATGCTTCGTCTAGTAATTTTTAATGTATCTTACCACAATGCATCTTGCTCTCTCCCCCTAGAACTTACCTTCAAGGAGTTTTTAACTAATACTTTCTGTAGTTCAGACGATGCCACAAAAATGTATATAACTGTTAGTATACACATAGGTTTTACAACAAATATGTAATAGAATATAGCATCCATGAGGGAGAGAGGACAAATGGCATAGGTTTAAATGGCATCGGGAAGTTCTGAGATTATTTCCCAAGAATGGCATCTTAATTAATAATGCTTCTTCTTTTTTTTTTTTTTTTTTTTTTGAGTTGGAGTCTCACTCTGTCGTCCAGACTGGAGTGCAGTGGCCGCTCCCGGCCACCGCAGCCTCGACCTGCTGGGCTCCAGCGATCCTTCCGCCTCAACCTTCCAAGTAGCTGGAACTACAGGCGCGCGCTACCACACCCGGCTGATTTTTGATTTATTGTAGAGATGAGGTCTCGCTTGCCCAGGCGGGTCTCAAACCCGCGGGGTCAGGCAATCCATTCACCTCAGCCTCCCAAGGCGCGGGATTACAGGCTGAGCCACCAAGCCCGGCAATAATACTTCTTTTGAAAAAAAAAATTGAGACCCGCCTCGGCAACTCGGCGAGACCTCATCAAAAAATTAGCTGGGCGTGGTAGCGCGCCCCTGTAGTTCCAGCTACTTGGAAGGCTGAGGCGGAAGGATCGCAGGAGCCCAACAGGTCGAGGCTGCGGTGGCCGGGAGCGGCCACTGCACTCCAGTCTGGCTGACGGAGTGAGACTCCAACTCAAAAAAAAAGAAAAAGAATGCTTCTTTTGGAAATAGTTGATATAAGAAACATCCAACTATCTGTGTAAAATGTTTGAAAAGCAGCCGTGTCACAACGCTAGCACAGTGAACAAGAAACACCCTTCCACCCCCCTTCTTTAATCATAAGTAAGGTAGAAAGGGGAAAAGGACAGATAAACAAAAGGGTCACATCATATTCCCTTACATAAAATAGCCTGGTTGCAGAAAAGGAGACATACTCTATGGCTGTAGAAGTCATAACCACAAGGAACACAAGGCACAAAGTCATAACCATAAGGAACATAAGGAACAAAGTGCTGAGAGGCTCATGAAACATAGCTGAGAGTGGCTTTTCAATATATTGTGGGTGCCCCAAAGATCCTGGAAGCACAGTGTCAACTCTCCTGTTTGCTCTTCTCTCTATCTCTCAGTCACAATCAAAGAAACACAAACCATAAAGCCCACTCAAAGCAATAGTGGGTAGGAAAAGAGAAATACTGACACTTGTTTAATTGTCATTAGCCCTGAAACTGTTTCCTGTCACCAACAGCAGTGGCTACTAGTGATAAAGCTGTGTAATGGGTAGATGCCATCATCAGTGGTGTTTGCACCTGTAGACAATGCAGCAGAGACTCTGAGGAGTCTCACTGGAATTGACAAAGGACAAATGTCCCTTAGCACCGCACCTAGGATTTCTATTGGTATACGAGTGTGGGAACAAAAGAGAGGGCTGTTTTTCTTTATGTTCTACAGAAAAATAATATTGAAAACATTAAATTATGTCATCTTGATTAATTCCTAGTCATCTCTCTCCTACATTTTTTACCACGTATTTTACATCAAAATTTAGTTTCTGACAGTTAAGAGACTTCATTGCTGTTCTTCAGCATAGAGACATTTTGTTGCTTAGAAACGAGAACTCTCCAGAAAGGGTTCAGAAGCTCATGGTAGCCATCTCTGCTCTGATACTTCCTTGTGTGTTTTGGGAATTATTACACTAGAAAAATGAGAATGCCTCTATTTCCTGAGGGGACAAGATAGGAAACTTCGATGTGTATCCTTAGCTAAAATTATAGCATACGCAAAATGTAATCCTATACAGCTGAAAAAAAAAAAAATTTCCTGATATAGGAACATATTCTCCATTAAGTGGAAAAAAAGATTTGTACGTACAGAAAGATCCAACTTCATTAAAAATAAAACAAAAAAGAAATGAGATTGGAAGTAAATGGTAGTTCTCTCTAGGCAGTAGATTTGTGGGTGATTCTTATTTTATTCTTTGTGCTCTCAGACCTCTCTCTGATACACATTTTAGTTATGCAACCTTTTATAGAATAAACCTGCTATACATATTTGGGGAACAAAGTAATGATTCCACGTTATCTTTCTTGAGCTAAATGAAAAACGGATGATGTATACTGACACATTTCTTTTTCTTTCTTTAAAGAAAATGCTGAGTGTGATGGTACAAAGTTCCATTTTGAACTTGTTCCTACAGAATTAACTGGAAATATCAATATTCTAGGGAACACAGACTCTATGAATTTCCTACCCCACTGGTCTAGTACATAAATTCTTGGAACTGAATGTGTGAGGCTAGGTACACAGATGAAATACAAACACATTTTGTCTAAGTCAAGAGGCTGTAAAGAAGATTAGAAATTCGGAAGAATACAGTTTTTATATACATCTTTTGTGATAATCAAGGAAGACCCTGGAACCTCATAATGTCTGCCCTTTGTTTCTTGATATATAAAAGAGATGACCAGAGGATTTTGAATATATTTCTTGGAATGTCAAATCTGAAGTTAAGATATCAACTGCAGAAGCCCATCACTGGTAACACGGGATAGAAATTTCAAATGCTTCTGATAAAAAGTGAGCAGCCACAATGACATGTTAGGAAAGAATACTTGAAGGACTATTATTAAAAAGATAAATTTGGCTCAATACTGACATAACAACATGGGTAATAAGCCACTTTATAAATATAGATATTTCTTCCGCATATATCTCCCTATGCCCATCATCCATTCTGAATGTTACACTTTTAGACTCTTTTTATGTAAAGTACTTGGCATAAGGGGGAGCTCAACAAATGATTTCTTTCCCTTTTCTAATCAAGTGGCTTATTTCCCAGGAATGAATTATAGCATTTTGCTTGAAATTTAACTTGTGCAGAGGTAAAACTTTAAAATTTTCCATCATGTGGGTTTACACAGCTATTTCTAAAATGCACTGGGTATGACACACTCCAGCTTTCTAAGATCAGGTATGTGGAGCATGATTTCATTCGTCAACTGGTGCCTCGTAGCCGTCACTCTGCAGCAATGCAGGCAGGTTTCCGGGGTTTGCCATGGGTTACAGCTCCTAAGCCTCACTGCTGGTCTCCTGTCTCCTTTTCTGATCCACAACACTGACTCCTGGCCTCTTTCATGGGTTCTTACATCTGCTACTGTATGTTGTAGCTTCTAATGTGCTTCCTTTCTTTTAATGCAAGACCAAGGAGAAGGAGGAGGGAGTCTTGACTGCGAATTTTGTGACTGAAAAATATTCATGGCTCAATTTACTTTTTGAACCTGCAATCAGGTGGTTAAAGTTGAGAACTAGTTGCAGAAAATTTGCCCTCCACAGAGGCATGCATTACTAGAAACAAGCAACAAAATAGTCTCATATTCCCCAAACAAATTAGTGATGTGCTCCAGTATAATACAGGAAATATATCTATATCCATAGACACACACACACCCCTGCACTGACACATTTTTGAGTCTTGTTGTATCATGTACCGGAATGACAAGCGCGTCACAAGAATGCTATGGGGGAGGCAGTATTATTATCTTCACTTTACAGGGGAGGAGATTAGCAGCTGAGAGGTCACATCCTATTCCCAAGGTCACATAGCCACTGGGGAGAACGAATATGTGAACCCTTGACTAATTTGATACAGTCTCTGCTACACTGTTTCCTTATGGTTCAACACCCTGATGATGTGGCAGATCTGTTTTCTTTGAATGTCCTTGGTTTAGGAGGGGATTATAAAAAGTTATTATGTTAGGATATAAGCAAAATCCTATGACTTGCTTCAGCTGGTGAGTACTCCCATTGATTACTTTAAAACTCATGTGGACTGATGACTAGGATTTTTTATGAAATAGAACCTTCTTGTGGAACTGGAAGAAAGTTCAGGCATGTCAATGGCTGAGTTCAATTTAAATCTCTTAGTGACACCAGTTGATAAGATAGCTATAGTTTCACCTTATTTATGTCTTTCCCCTCTCTCCCACTTTGATTGCTGGTGTGAATACATCTTTCACAAAACATTTTTGTAAACATTGATAAACAACATAAAATTCTAGTATTTTAAAATAAAGGACTTTAAAGATCATCATTTCTCACTATGAAAGCCAAGGTTATTATTTAACCTTGATGTCATCAAGGTTACCAGAATGGTAGAATTAGCAGGAATGGACATTAATATTATTATCATTATTATTTTAACATGGGCAAAAAATTTTTTGTATTCTTGTAACTTAGGACCTCATCTATCTCATATTCTGTACTCAAATGTTCATCTTACCTCCAAATCCATCAGGCACGTATGTTTTAAGAACAATATTGCAGAAGATTGTTGGCAGCGATAATGGTTTATTTCCCTCATTTCGAAGGGAAATGTGTCGATATCCTGCTTGTAGGCCATCCAATGGGAGGATCCTCTGGCCAATCAGCTTGTTGTTGTCATCATACACTGCTATTCTCAAGACAGCCAGATCTGGCAGGATCACCTGCAAACAAAGAACAGGACTTTTCATTGATTTTGGTAATGCTGCTCTCAAGAATCATGACTCTAGGAATCTGGACAAAATCCATATGGCTCTTAAATGCTTATTTTTGGTGAAAATAAGCTATATGAATTTGCATTCCTAAAGGACACTGGAAGCTACAATGTCCAAGACACTGAGAAAGTCAATTGGAATGTGTTTCCTGAAAATTATGTCATCAGAAAAGTTAGGTCAGGTGGATGTTGAAGCGGACTACTCCAATCCTTGTCATCTTTCACCATAACCACCCAATTAATGGGTGTGAAAAAGGAGACCTGAGAAATAAATTAACTTTCATCAATCTCAGAGATTGTCAGTGACAGAGTGGGCCTGGAACATGGGGCTTTTAAGTTCTAATCCTGTGATCTGTCTACTACCTGGGCTTCTTCCGACACCTATGTCTGGCTGTTTTGAAGAATATAGAAAGTATCTTTGAAGAAGTGCATCATGTGTAAAAGACCATTTTTATATATAAATTTGGATTTCCTTTTTTTTTGACCTCCTCAGTTTTCAGCACATTTTAGGATATTAAATACAATAAGATGAGGTAGCTAGAAAGAATAATAAGCCGGGCTCGGTGGCTCAGCCTGTAATCCCGCGCCTTTGGGAGGCTGAGGTGAGTGGATTGCCTGAGCCCGCGGGTTCGAGACCCGCCTGGGCAAGCGAGACCTCATCTCTACAATAAATCAAAAAATTAGCC
>CAUYQG010106872.1:0-34307 GCA_963574415.1 Tarsius wallacei
GGGAATTATTATGTGTCTGGGAGTTGGTCTTCTCATTTATTCTATTGCAGGGGTTCTCTGAATCTCTTGTGCTTGAATTTTCTCATCACTGATGAGATGAGGGAAGTTTTCTTCAATAATCTCATGGAATGCTTTTTCCAAGGTGGCCTCTGTCTCTCTTTCTGTTTCAGGAAGTCCAATTACTCTTAGGTTTTGTCTTTTGAAGTAATTGCTCATCTCTTGAAGGTTTTGATCTGTCTTTTTAAGCTTCTTTTCTATGTTTTTGACAGTTTGGTTTAGTTCTGTATTTTGGTCCTTTCTTCTGCTTGGCTAATTCTGGTTTCCATGCTTATAAGTTTGTTATTTATTTCATTCAAAGTATTCTTTACTACTGTTATCTCAGTTATCAACTCCTTCCTAGTTTCCTCTTGTCTTTCCTCAATTCTTTTTAATCTCTCCATTAATGTCTTGATATCTAGGTTTGTAGTTTGAGACCAGTCATTCTGGGGGCTCTTCATTGTTTGCATTCCAAAGTCAGTTTTCTCAGTGTTTGCCCTCCCAGGCGTCTGGGAAAGACCCATATTCTTCTTTGGTTTTTCTTCATTTGTGTGGATTTTTCTCTCTCCCCTTTTCCCTCCCCTTCTCCATTCTGTTTTTTGGGGGAGGTGGGGTTGCTTTTACTTCTTTTGTTCAATCTCCTGTCCTTCCTTCTGAGGTTCCTCTGCCTTTGTTCAATTTTGAGGCTGGACTGTAGGTTGGGGACTATACTATTTGCAGTTTTGAGGTCTAATTGAGGGGGAAGCTGTGATTCAGAATCTATCTTCTTATCCCAGTATCCACCAACAGCTGTATGGGCACACTTGAACCCATTTCCCACTCCCTTACAATCTGTCCATGTAGCGGAGTTTAGGTTTGCTCCCTGGAGCAAAAGGAGGTACAAAAAAGGAAAATAATGGAAGAACGATTGGGGGGGGGTGTCAAGAGAAAGTTAGAGAGAGTGAGAGTGAAAACAGACATACATACCATCTAATGAATGAAAAAGGGAAACAAGGCCAGAAAAGAGTGAAAAACAGACACACAAACAAAATTCCCTAAAGCATACCAGTAATCACACAAAGGCAGTCCAATAAAAGTATGCCTTTTGATGCATTTTTCCCCAACAAAAACAGGTAGTCTAAATCAAAAACCAAACAAAAGTGAGCAAAACAAACAGTCAAAACAAAAAAATCAAAAATCAAAATAAGAAACCAGACTAGCTCTAGAATCTTGCCTGAGTGTCTAAAGTCTCTTCAGCTCTGATCTCTAGCCTCTCACCATTGCTTTCATTGCAGGCAGATAGATTTACTCCAAGCTTGGGTTGGATCCCTTGGCTTGCTGCCTGAGACATCTATGACAAGGTTGAGTTGCCTGTATCTGATTCAGCGTAGGGGAGGCCCTTTTGTCTCCTGTTTAGTGATGTTGCCTTAGAAACCAAGATGGAGGCTGCTCATAGATGGGTAGGACAATGCAAATCTCTGCCTGGAAAATGGCCGTGGTGGGCAGTCCTCTTTCGTGGATCCTTTCTCTCCACCCGTCCTTTCTCCCCACTCGGCCGGGTCCGTGGTCAATCCACTATGACAGGCTATGGTAGTGTGTCTCCCATGTCAGGCACCAGGGATCAGCAACACAGCTGGGCTCTGGATCTGGTGTGACACCAGCAGCCTGGGGTGGAGGAGGGAACTGAGAATTCCCTCTTCTGGAGCTGAGAGCTGAGAGTGACTGA
This sequence comes from Tarsius wallacei, assembly GCA_963574415.1. Classification (NCBI taxonomy): domain Eukaryota; kingdom Metazoa; phylum Chordata; class Mammalia; order Primates; family Tarsiidae; genus Tarsius; species Tarsius wallacei. The sequence goes on from CAUYQG010106872.1 coordinate 1,742, forward strand.
TCAGCACCACAAGATATACTGTTCTCTTACACAACCATGGGATCCCTTGCTGGATGCCTCAGCCAGAGCGGGGACTGGAACTCCAAAGGGCAGGTGGTGAGTGGTGACAGTGTCTTTGGGCCCTGCACAGGACACTTCAGCCAGGAGTGGAGCTGGTATCACTGAGGGGTGGGCGCCCAGAGCCTCCCTGGGTGACAGTGGCTTGAAATAGGGCTGGGCAGAGGCTCAGAACCCAGGGCAGGGAGCTGGAATTCTGAGGAGTGGGTACCGAGCCACTAGGCTAGGCGCCCAGTCAGGAAGGGAGTTAGCAGCAGCTGAGTGTCAGGCGGATCAGTGTAGCCAGCAAGGGACCCCAGGTCACCACAAGGCGGTATCCAAGGGCCTCCATAGGCGGCAGCCGCTGGCTTGGGGCTGGGTGAGACTTTGTTGCTGGGAAGGGAGCTGGGATCTCCACACAGCTGGGCCCTGGTCTGCCTATGGTGGAGTAGTAGCAGCCGAGGGGCTGCAATAGCAGGCCTTGCGTGAGACCGAGGGTTTCCAGGCCTCGGACCGATGCAGCTGGTGGTGGGCAGGGAGGTGGGGGAAGGAAAGTAAGAGTCTTTTGGGGAACTCACTTGCAAAGAATCTCACAGTCCCACCTATGCCTTCGCCATCTTACCAGAACTCTATGCTTAGCTTTAAAAGATGCTGTCAAACTTTTGTCCAAAGAAGCTGTATCATTTTATATTCCAATCAAGAATATATATGAATCACATTTGCTCCACATTCTCACTATTACTTGGTTTGATATGTCAGCTTTTTATTTTGCTTTCTTTACTTTTAGTTACTTAAATTAGTTGGCAGTGGTATCTCATTGAGGTTTTAATTTCCATCTTCCTAATTACTAATGATATAAAGCATCTTATTATGTGCTTATTTGCCATTTGCATACCTTCTTTGGTGAGGTGCCTGTTTAAATATTTTACCTTTTTAAAAATTATTTCTATTCGTACTAAATTTTAAAATTATTAATATGTAAGAAACAAACATTTATGTATTTCCACATATTTTCTCCCATTCTTTAGCTTGTCTTTTCATTTTTTAATATAGTCTTTCACAGGTGTTGATGTTGATGAAGTACAATTTATTAAAATTTTTATGTTATAAATTGTATTTTTGTGTCATATCTAAAAATATTTTGCCTAATTTAATTGTACAATGATTTTCTTCTAGAAGTTTTATAATTTTAGATTTTATGCTTAAGTCACTAATATATTTTTAGTTAGTTTTGTTAAATTAAATGCAAGAAATGGGTCAAATTTTTAAAAATTGATTGTATAAACAATTTGTTCAGCAGCATTCATTTAAAAGACACTAATATTTGCACTTTTACGAAATTTTCAACTGATCATATTTATATGCTCATATTGTAAATGCTATTTCTAACTGCTCTTTGCCAATATATAGCATTAAAATGTATTTATGAATATTGACATTATTTCTTACAACCTTGTTCATCTTACTATTTGCTAAAACTTTCAGAATATTCTTTGAAATATTTAATGTAAACATATATCATTTATGGATAGGCAGAGTTTTAGCTTTTACTTTCTTATCTCTATGACTTTTATTATTTTAGTACATTGGCTAGAATTTCTCCCACCATGTATTGCTGCTGCATTTATTACTTAAAAAATAGGACCCACACTTATATCAATATTATGAGACAATAGAGAGAGGAAAATAATGGAGATGTCCTCGACATTCTTCAGTCTACAAGACCTTTTATAAGTTCTTCTGGGCCGGGTTTGGTGGCTCAGTCTGTAATCCCAGCGATTTGGGAGGCTGAGGTGAATGGATTGCCTGAGCCCACGGGTTCAGGACCCACCTGGGAAACTTGGCTAGACCTCATCTCTACAATAAATTAAAAACTAGCCAGGCGTAGTAGCGTGCACCTGTAGTTCTGGCTACTTGGAAAGCTGAGTGGCAGGATTGCCAGAGCCCAGCAGGTCGATGCTGTGGTGACTGGGAGCATGCCACTGCACTCCAATCTGGGCAACGGAGTGAGACTCCAACTCAAAAAAAAAAAAACAAAACACAAAAAAAGTTATTTTGGCCAGAAAGACAGAGTTTCTCTTTGAATTTTGGTTGCCTATTGCTTCTGTGCTTCTGCCACAGCTCTAAGCCTTAAGTCCAACTTTAGGGAATAGACAGGATAGAGAACAAAAATAATTTCTTAAAAGTGGAGATTCCCTTTACACTCTCTATCTTCAAGAATCCCATTTTCCTGGTCCTCTGGCCTGAAAGATGGGTATTTCTTTCAGATGTTGATGCTTTATATTGTCTGACAGCACTATTCCTGCTTCTCAACCTTTGGTTCAAAATTTGAGCGAAAAGCATTAAAAATTGGGAGACACATTTATTTGTATGTGTCCCTTTTCCAAATCTTGACTTCACAAATTTGCCTCCTTCAGACTTCAGAACTAATTGCCTTTTGTATTTAGTCCAGAAATTTTATTTAGTAGGAGGAATAGGCTATAATGAGCTTATTCCATTTTGCCCAGGACCAAAAGAGTTAGATATTTTAATATAAATATTCATACAAGCATTTTAAGGGGAAATACAAATTATTCAAGGAAATAAAGAAAAAATATTACTAATTTTTATATGGAATTAATATATATTTGAAAAACAGATCAGAAAAGGACGTTACAAAAAAGGAAAATTTCAGTTCAAGATAATTAGTTTGAGCTGGAATGTTTATCCTGATATGTAACTTATACAATAGATTAGTGTGTTCATTAAATAAATATGAAGATCTATAGTTACTTATCAGAAAAACATTAAAATAGATGTGAATAGAAAGTAAAATATTTTAATTTTTTTAATTTTAATTTTTATTTTTTTTGTTGAGTTGGAGTCTGACTCTGTCGCCCAGACTGGAGTGCAGTGGCTGCTCCCAGTCACTGCAGCCTCGACCTGCTGGGCTCTGGCGATCCTTCCACCTCAGCCTTCTGAGTAGCCGGAATTACAGGCACGCACTACCATGCCCGGCTGATTTTTTAATTTATTGTAGAGATGAGGTGTCACCAAGTTGCCCAGGCGGGTCTAGAACCCACGGGTTCAGGCAATCCACTCACCTCAGCCTCCCAAAGCGCGGGATTACAGCCTGAGCCACCGAGCCTAGCTGTAAAATATTTTTAAAACAACATAATATTTTAGTGAATTCACCTAAGTATATGCAAGACATGTGTGTCACTTTGTAAATTATGTGAATATGAATAATTCAATACATTCTAATACTAAAAATGAGTATATCTGGTGAATTCTGGTGATTTTTTTTCTCCCTTTCTTTGTTGTTGGTTGTTGTTGTTGTTTTCTATTGTATCCCTCAAGTCAATTTTCAAAATTTTTTAGTAATGTACCTAGATTTGTTGTTTAAAATTAACATATAGACTTTTAACATAGTGGTGAAAGGAATGTTTGGAAATTGTTCAAAGTATATTACAATATTCTAAGACAGAGAAGGAGGAGGTGCAGTGTCTTTATATGCTTTTGAATTTTAAATAGCGCTGTGTCCATCAATAGCTGAATGAATGAAGAAAGTGTGGTATACATATATAAACGAGTGCTATTCAGTCTTAAGAAAGAGGAAGGAAATTATATCATTTGAGACAACATGAATAGAATTAAGAATACTGTGCTAAGTGAAATAAGGTATACAAAAAAGACAAATATTACATTTTCTCACTTATAATACAACTTTTAAAAAGTCTAGCTCACAGAAGCAGAGAATAGCATAGTGTTACAGAGGACTGGAGATGGGGGAAATGGGAAGATGATGGTCAAAAAGAAATAAAATCTCAGTTACACAGGAGAAATATACTTTTTTAAAAAATTATATTGCACAGCATGGTAAATAGCTAATAGTGGCATATTGTATATTTCAAAATTTCTAAGAGTAAATTTAAGTGTTTTCACTTGAAGTGATGGAAATGTGAATTATTTTGATTTAGTTTTTTCACATTGTATTCATAAATCATAACACCATATATGCTCCATAAATTTATACAATTATATATTGTTAATCTACAATACAAATACAGTGATTCTCATGATATGTTTTTTAAAAGGAAAAAACTAAGAAAAGAACCAGGCCGATTGCCAGTAGTGAGAATCTGCTGGGGTACCTGCATAATGAACATTTGTATAGCTACCCTGAATTGTACCTCACATCTTTAAAATAAAAAAAAAAAAAAAGAAAAGAAAAATAAAAAAGAGAACCACGCAGTGGGCTAGTTGGTGACAATAATGTACAAATTTAGGACTTGGGCTTTATCAGTGGGTCATTCATTTTCTTTCTGTTATTTTAGACTTGTTTCAAACTTTGTCTGGCTTATTACTACTATAAAATCTCAGTCAAATAGCTTCTCTTATTTGACTTAATAACCACATATCAATGTCTGAAAAAGAATTGACAATGTGGGAGTCTTTGAATAGGGTAAACATGACTGGCAGTAAGGTATGAGATGAAGACTCAGTTTTCATTGTACACACTTTAAATATTTTTAATCTTATAGAGTGTGAATTTTTCTATTTAAAATTAAATTTAAATTGACAAAAAACAGACAAACATGAAGAAACGAGTAAAATGAATGGAGGGAAGAGAGATAATTAAAATAGCCAAGGAATAATTAACTACTTGTACAGATATATGAGTATGGGAGGATTAGTCAAGAAAGGATATAAGCAAATAATAGAATATTTATAAAGTTGTGGACAGTATCAAGTTGAAATAATGTGAGCACTAACTTGGAAATCAGAGGAGTTAGTTCAATTTTCTTATAAATATTCTTACACAAATAAAGGAAATATTGTTTTCTATTTCATGGTATTTAGGGGATCTTATGAGTGTTAATTGAGCTAACTCATGCAAATGTGGGCTATACCATAATATTGAAATGTTAGCTATCATTACTGTTACTATATGAACACATTAAGCATAATTAAGTAAAGTTATGCTTCTACTAGGCTGTATTGATCTATGTTGAGTTGATTTTATGGAAAATAGCTGAATCAAAACCAGGATAAATAATTTTGAACATTTACCCTTCCTTTTCTTTCTATAGTGCCTTCATAATTATGGAAATACTACCATCTTTTTAAGATGTTCTATAACTTCCATCTCCCAATAAAAATTTATATGTAACAAACTATGCTTTACAATGAGGTAAACCTACTCTAAATGTGGAATTTATTTTATCTTTAATTTTTTCTTATACTAAGATATTTGTGGAATGCAGCACAAAATCTTTCAAAACCATTTTTGCTAGTTACATATTGTTCCAAAACTTGGTCCATTGGTTGCTATTTTTGTTGTTGCTATTGTGATTTATTAATGTCAGAAAACCTATTAGATTTGACTATTCCCTCCAATTTTTAAAAAAATCACTTTTTATTTTAATTATCAGAGAAAAAGTAAGTACATTTCTTACTGATTTTAAATTTATTAAGACCATTGCTATTCTAGAGAGAAGACAAAAATCCTAGGGAAATGTTTTATATGAGAGGTGAAAGAATATAAAGAGAGGATTACTTCAGCTGTTCAAATTTGTTGCATGTAGGTTTATACTTAGCAGCAGTATTATAAAGTCAAAATCACTTCAAGATTCCCCCAAAATTAATTGCTTCCTCCCAGGCACAGCGAATAGGTAAAAAACTCTTTTAAAAAAGAAAAAAAAACCAAACTGTTTTAGTCACACGAAAACAGGACTCTTGCATTTGTCAATGAGTAGTGAGACTTTTATGTTATTCTGATAATGATTTCTTATTTCCACTAGTAGTGGTTTTGAAATTTTAAAGTTGAATTAGATAACAATATAGCTCGAAAGACTCTTCGGAAATATAATGAGAAATAATAAAAATTGTAGTAGAAATGTTTGGGACCAGACTCTTGGCTTTGAATTATGAAAATATAAGAAATAGATTTTAGAAAGTTTTAACACAGGTTTCCAAAGAGAGTATCATTTAAGATTGTGTTAGTTTATGAACATCTATTATATATTGATTCAAAATTGAGATGTGTTATACTTATATTGGGGACAGGGATTTAGCTTTACTAAAGAGAAGGTTAAAAGTGTGCTTAAAGTAAATATTCTAAAATTCTTAAAAGTAGAAAACTTATATGTAATATAATATATTATGATGTATGCTGCATTTGTTAAGAGACATGATTGAAATATTTTTGATTAGTATAGTTTTATTGGCTTAAGTATATTAGGAATAATAAAAATTTTGAAGGTGCTTCCATAAAATCGAATAGTTCAATCACTGATAGTTAAAGTGTTGAAGATTGAGTTTTCTGTATGGCAATTCATTTGAAGCTATTGTAAAACAAGGCAAAATTTGATAACAAGCCAGTGTACAATATACATATGTGATCTGTAGGTTAAACAGTCCTTCCTAAACTCTAGTTTATATATATATATATATATATATATTTTTTTTTTTTTTTTGAGTTGGAGTCTCACTCTGTCGCCCAGACTGGAGTGCAGTGGCCGCTTCCGGCCACCGCAGCCTCGACCTGCTGGGCTCCTGCGATCCATCCACCTCAGCCTTCCAAGTAGCTGGAACTACAGGCACGCGCTACCACGCCCGCTGATTTTTTGATTTATCGTAGAGATGAGGTCTCTCCAAGTTGCCCAGGCAGGTCTCGAACCCGCAGGCTCAGGCAATCCACTCACCTCAGCCTCCCAAAGGCGCGGGAGTACAGGCTGAACCACCGAGCCCGGCTATATTTGATTAATACTATTTGTTTTTAGAATATCTGATAGGATGGTTTTTTTCAACCAAAGTATGTGTTTATTGCATCCTCCATTGACACAGAAAATCTGAAGAAATTGTAACAAGGATAATTTCTTTGGCTTCTAGTCAAAACCAAAAGCAACGTTTATGTGCATTATTATATAATAAATGCACATCAGCAAAGAAGTACAACTTATTTACTTTTCCTTTATAATATACTGTCGCCATTTGGATTCTGCATCTCAATGGCCCTGTCTCTGACGCTAATGTCTCATAGGCATCATTTAAAGTGACACGCCTAAGAATTATGGTTCTCCTTCTGTGTATCTTCATAACAGCTAAAGAATCCCACATCTGTTCCCCAGTTTTGCTTGATTAATAAAGATGTGCAAAATAGGAATTATCTTTTCCCCCTCAATTGGAAAAGAAAAACAGGGGGCTCAGAAATACTAAACAAATTATAGATGAAACAGTATTTTCCATCAGCTCAGTGCCAAGAGGGATTAGATCATTGTTACCATATGGATAGCCTCTAATTTTGATGGTACATCATTTTCTTACAGTTAAAATCCTTTTCCATTTTGAAAGTTGAAAAAAAATTCTAGTTTCCTAAAATTACACAAATATTAAATGGTCTCGACAAGTGTTTGCCAGCAATCTGCAACAAAGCAATTATGCTTTCATACAATTTAGTTTTAAATTCTAATTATTTGCCACATAAAAATCACTCATTTTTTCTCTTCTATAATAGAGCTTCTATTTTAATGATTCTGAGTTTATTCAATACCATGGAATATGGTGTAAATAAAGAAACAAGAAAAACACAAACAGAAAATATTTTTACTTTACATTAGTTAGTTAAAATAATATTGACTGACTATTTTCTGTGTGCCAGAAATTTCATCAATGAATACAGAATTAAGTGGAATAAAAGTCTTTGAAAACAGTATTTTGATTAGATTATTTCACATAATAATATATTTCATGCATATCTCACAACTTATTCAAATAGTGCCATATATTTGGACAGTTAAGATAATTTTATTTTATCTTAATATAAAACAATGCAATAAACTTCCTAAAACAGAAAATTTTCATGCTCACTACTCAAGGATAAATTCCTAAAAGTGAAGTATTCATCAAGCGGTATACACATTTTTCTGACACTAGCATTTCCATACCCTATGGATAAGAATACTACTTGATTCTATTTTTTTAATGAGAAACATTTAACAATATGTATATAAAATTACTATCATATTTTACAATAATGTTTTTGTATGTGTATCACATTTAGCAAATTAAATGAACTGCTAGATCTAGGTCATCCCACATTAAAAAAAAAAAGTTATTCTTGTAATTTATGACAAAGCAGCAAAAACTCCATGAGTCAGTGAAATAATGAAAATCTTACTCAACTATTCAGTGCAAATTTTATTGCAAGTTTTAATTGCACCAATAGTCTGAAATTAGTAGAGGAGCTATCAACATTAGTATTGAAATAGAGGCTCTGGGTTATTTAGGTCCAAAAAATAGACATTTGTAGTACCTGCTGTCAACAAAATGACAGCCAGATCCAAAGGACAAACAGAACACATGATCTAATGTCACCATAAATAAGAATGGCATTTTATTGTTCCTTCAAGATTAATAATTTTGTTCTATTTGTAAACTAGTAAAACCATGTGTAATAATAATTTATACAGCCAAAATCCCTAATATAGTTTATTTCAAATTCCCTCCATATAATCAATGAAGTAGAGAAGTCAGTGAATGTTCTTCAGACTTCCTTTAAAATAGTATTTCCAGGAATTTACATTTTAAAAATTTTAGATAATTAGTTGAAGCAAAAAGAACCTCATAATTTTTTGCTGTTTCATTTTCCAGTTGAGTAATGTCACATGCATTACTACTAGTTTGCCAACACATGATGTTCTAACTTCAAGCCCAAAAAATCAAAACCTTTAAAACTCTAGCCATCTGGAATCTTTCGCCTTTTAGCAATGGAAGTCTAAGTTCATCTGTAAAAACCAGCCAGTATTCATGTAATCTCATTAAGGACTGGCTGACATATCTGCTAAGCTGGAGACTGAGATTTGATAGCAGTTCACATTAAGATAAATTGAGTTTGTAAGATATATTTTTTATGAAAATGCAAATGCATAAATATCTTAATTCTAAGCTTAAAGCTCAGCACAGTAAATTTAATAAATGTAAGAGGAACTTCACTGCAAAGCAGTTACCTAATAAATATGATCTCTCTCTCTTGATCTCTGTCTCTCTCTCTCTCTGTCTCTCTCTCTCTCTCCTCTCTCTCTCTCTTTTTCTGTGTGTGTTTATAGAGATGTCCCTTGGTATACATATGTAATTGGTTTCAGGACCTCCCATGAATACCAAAATCTATAGATGTTCATGTCCCCTATATAAAACAATGTAGTATTTGCATATGGCTTACACACATCCTCCCAAATATTTTAAATCATCTCAATGCACTTATAATACCTAATATAATGTAAATGCTATGTAGGTATTTGTTATACTGTATTTTTATTCCTCTTATTTTTTATTATTATATTGTTATTAGTTTGATTGCCAACATAATCTGAATCAAAATCCCAGCATGTTATTTTGTGGCTATTGACAAACTGATACTAAAATTTATACGGAGAGGCAAAGAGAACTAGAACAGAACAATATTGAAGGAGAAAAACAAAGGAAAAAGATTGCTAGAACCCAATCTGAAGTCTTACTATAAAACTACAGTAATCAAGATAGTGTAATATTGGTGAAAAATAAAAAAGTAAATCATTGAAATAAATAGAGGCTCAGAAATAGACCCACATAAATATATTCAATTGATCTTTGACAAAGAAACAAAGGCAACACAATGGAGAAAGAATAGTCTTTTTAACATATTGTGCAAGAACTCGGGCATAAGGCTGGGAACAACAGATATTGGAGACTCCTCAATCGGGGAGGGATAGAGGGTGGTAACGATTGAAAAACTACCCATTGAGTACCAGGGCCACCACTGGCTGATGGGCTCAATAGAAGTCCACCTCACCATCACACAATATACCTATGCAACAAATCTATAAAAGTATCACTTAAATCTAAAAAAAAATCAAAAACAAAACTGTGCTGGAACTGAACATTCACTTGCAAAAATATGAATCTAGACACAGAGTCTTTGCAAAATTAAATCAAAATGGATCACAGACTGAAATGTAAAATTCGAGAAGATGTCAAAAGAGAAAATCTGGATGTTCTTGGGTTTAGTGATCATTTAAAAAATTCAACACAATAACATGATTTGTGAAAAATGTAATGGTAATCTGAATCTCATTAAAATTAAAAATGTCTTCTCTGCAGAAGACACTGATAATGAGAGAGACAGTAAGAAGGAAAGTCATAAGCTAGGACAAAATATTTGCAAAATGCTTATTTGATAATTGGCTGTTATCCAAAATATACAAAGAGCTCTTAAAACTCAACGATAAGAAAATGAAAAACTTGATTTAAAAATGGGCAAAAGACCTGAAAGTTCACTTCACCAAACAAGACATGCAAATGGCAAACAAGCATATGAAATGATGGTCCATATGATATGCCACTGGGGAATTGCAAATTAAAACAACAATGAGATATCACTACACACCTATTAAAATAGCCAAACTCAAAACACTCACGCCAAATCCTGGTGAGAATATAGAAGAATAGGAACTCTCATTGTTGCTGGTGGGAATAAAACTAATAAGCAACTTTGGAAAAAAATTTGACAGCTTCTATCAAAACTAAGCACACTCAAACCACACAATCCACCAATTGGGCTTCTTGGTATTTACTCAAATGAGTTGAAAACTCATGTCCACACAAACACCTGTTGAATACTGATGTCCATACAAATATAAATATTTATAACAACTTTATAAGAACATGGACGAAATCAAGATGTCCTTTAATATATGAATGGGTAAATAAACGGTGGTAAATCCATCCAGAGAATAGAATACTATTCAGGAATAAAAAGAAATGAGCTGAAAGTTGAGAACTTCGCACCCAGGTGGCTTCTCCTGACAGTTCTGCAGTCGTCACTAGCCACAAAATGAGTATATTGAATTACACAGTAAACTCTGTGGATGTCATTTGGATTACCATGAGAAAAAGAGTAAGAAGGAAAGTCGAGAGGCTCATGAACCTTCAAAGAAGACAAAATAGATGATTGGTCTGAATGCTAAGACTTACAATAAGCAGCATCATGCTGAGAAAATACAAATGAAAAAGATGATGAAGATGCCTAAAAAAACACTGGGCTTGGTGGCTCACTCTGTAATCCTAGCACTTTGGGGGGCCAAGGTGCGTTGATTGCCTGAGCCCACAGATTCAAGACTGGTCCAGGCAACTTGGCAAGGCCTCCTCTCTACAATAAATCAAAAATTAGCTGGGCATGGTAGTGCATGCCTGTGGTTCTGGCTACTTGGAAGGATGAGGTAGAAGGATCGTGGGAGCCCAGCTGGTGGACGCTGGGATGGCTCTGAGCATGCCACTGCACTCCAGCCTGGATAACGGAGTGAGACTCTGACTCAAAAAATAAAAGAAAGAAAGAAAGAAGAAAGAAAGAGAGAGAGAGAGAGGGATGGAGGGAGGGAGGGAGGAAGGAAGGAAGGAAGGAAGGAAGGAAAGAAAGAAAGAAAGGCCAAACAAAAGAATGATGAAAAGACTACACAGGGAGCAGTACTTTCCAATAGGATTAAACAAAAAATAAATAGCAGGAAAAATGGAAAGTCCCTTTGCCTAAAGTTTGTGCCTGGGGTAAAACAGAAGTATTAAAAGTTATTCAAACCGGAAAGAGAAAGAAGAAAGCATACTAAAGTCTGCTTTGTTGGAGATGACTTTATAAGAAAACCACCCAAATAGGAAAGATTCATTAGGAGGATGGGCTTACGTTTCAAGAAATCCCATGTAATACATCCTGAACTGAAAGTCACCTTTTGCCTGCTAATACTTAGTGTACAGACACCCACTATATACACCCACTATATTCAACTTTGGTTGTTATTACCAAAGGTACTGTCATTGACATCAGTGTGAGCAAGCTGGGTCTTGTGAGGCAAGGAGGCAAAGTTATTTGGGGGAAATACACCTACTGTGACCAACAATCCTGAAAAGGATGGATGCATAAATTCAGTCTTACAGCAGTTTCATACAAGTAACTCCTTATAATTATTGACTACACACCAGTCAGGAAAACCATGTTTACTGTGATGTTTCTGGATACCACCAAACAGCCTTACTTGTCTGTAGTCATCAAGATAACTATTTATTAAATTGTAAAAAATAAATATACATATTAATTAATGGTCCATGAAAAAATTAAAATGTAAAAAAAAATTAATTGTAAAAAAATAAGAATGGGCCAGTTTTACCAAAAAAAAAAAAAAAAGGAGCTATCGAGTAGTCATGAAAAGATACATAGGAACCTTACATGCATATTGCCAGTGAAACTATTCTGTATAATGTCATAATGTGTATACATTTAAATAGACATTTGTTTAAGCCATAGGATACATAATTTCAAAAGTGAGCTCAATGCAAACTGTGTACGATGGGTGACAATTATTTTAAATGTAGTTTTATGAATTGACACAAATTCACCAGTGTGGTGAGGGATATTGAAAGTAGGAGAAATTATACATGTGTTGGAGCAGGAATTATATGGGAAATCTTTTTAGTTTCTGCTAAATTTTTATCTGAATCTAAAGTTGCTCCTAAAAATAAAGTCTATTTAAAATGGGGAGAATAGTTAAACAAACAAACAGCAACAACAAAACACTTTTTAAAGTCAATATCTATGTGCTATTAAAACTCATAACAAAGTAAAACGAGAATCATTCCAAATCTAATTCTTTAACATTTCAGCTAATACATTTCATTTAATAAATGTTTTATTTTTTTTAAAAATTTACTTAATATTAGTACAAAGACTCCCCTTATACAAGAGATTCTGAAACTTTCTAGTTTCACAATACCCTTAGACTTTGTGTTTTTGTCATCATGTCCCAGGCCAAGAAATACCTAACAGAGATTTTGTAGAGTAACTTTATAAAGTATTTAAGTCCAAATTATCTCATAAGTATTTATATTGTAAATCAATAATAACTTGGAAAACTAATTCAGAAAAAAATAAAAGAAAACAATCTTTATTTCAGTCATAAAGACCACAATTAGTGATAAATTTATGTCTGATAGTCCCCACCTAATTTTTAATATTTTAAATCAGATTAGACACCACCTATCTCATTTTCTTTTCCACACAAATTCTTGACATTTCACTTTTGTTTTGGCGGTGTTAATCATGGAAGCCACAAAAATATCTCATGTGAGTTTATGAATTATTAAAGACATGATGGCACTAAAGGAATGTAATCTAATTTAATGTTGAAGCAAAGAAGAATCTCAAACTAGAAAAGCAAGTAGTGTCCAAATGATCTCAAGTTTTGCTGTGTTTTCTTTGAAAATTTAAAATAGTGTATGGTGTTGGGAGTAACCATTTTGGATTGATGACCATATATTCTTTACAAGATTCCCTAGTATTAACATTTTTCACTTTGCCTTATTGTTGCAATCAGGACTATAAGGACAGTTTAGTGCACTTTTGAAATTGATCAAGCAAATGGTTAAGGAATATGTAATTTTTAAATATTAATATATTATTATCCACTAAACTCAAATAGAAATATTTTATTTTACAACTGCACCAAGTGCTTATTTTTTGTGTTACTTACAATTACTAAAACGTGCTAATTTCTCAAATGTATTACATTGAACTGCACACACACACACACATACACACACACACATTTACTTTTAACTCCATTCATTCTAGGGTTTTAAATGAATTTAATAAAGCAATATGAACAAAGAAAAAAATCATATTAATTTCTGAGACATAAAGCAAATGAATCAATAAAACGATAAAAACTTAAAACTTGATTCACTGTTTTCTATTCTAAAATTATATCTACTGCTTCGGTGATAAAACAATGTAAAATTTTCTTTTGTAACATGCAAATAGATAAAGTAGCAAATAATTTGAAAATGTCCTGTAAGTTCTTTTTGAAATTCAAAAATTGTCCTTCTATAAAAATTAAGCTCAATTGAGACCGAGAGGTGACTTGCCAAATGATTCAGAAAAATCCCCCAAGCATGATCTTGAGGCAGAAGAAAACTACCTTAGGCTTTAGCTCTCCTTGGTCAACAGGTGCCTTTATTATTAGTTAATGCTCTTGCTATTCATGTAAGGCAAAGAAAAGGCAAGCATGATTACCTCCGCTATGTTTGGAGTCTGATTCTAAGTGACCACTTTTCATTGTGAGTTTATGAAATCTTTAAGAGAAGCTGTGAAAGAATGTAATAAATTTGAGAAATAAAACTGTCTGAATCACCCTATAGATCCCAGTGGATATAATTTCACAGAACTGAATTACTGCTCAGGACAGCCAAGATATTCTTAATGCTTCTATGTATAGCCCAAGATACTCTGATTTACAGTCCTAGAGGGAATAAAGTCTTCTGGTTAATACAATGAGGAAGAGACAAAAAGCTACATACACAATCTGTGATTTAATTACTATAGTGTTGACTGACTTGCTACATATCTCAGAAACTTGTATCACTAGATATGGTTCTCTTATTTCATGACTTAAATAGCACCAATGTCAGACAAAATAAAATCAAAGCAAATTTCTTAAAAACACTTCTAAGAGTAACAAAAAAAGTTCAGTTGATTCCTTCAGATATTCTTGGAAATCTGAATGCATAAACCTAACTGAAAATTTATATTTAAGATGAAATCACTTATAATTTTATCAGAAACTATGCCATACTCTTCTACTATGTTGTGGAATAAATGCAAACATTATAAATTATTAATTCCTGAAAACTGTATACAACAAAATGTTATCTTCTCAATGACTAGTGATTGTTTAAATTAAGTCTTCATGTGTATATTCTCCATTAGGTTTTTTGCAGATAGCCAATATATTACTAAAATGTTGTTTTTTACTACAAACCCAAAGACTCACTAATTTTTTGGAAATTGATTATGTTATTTTTATTTTTGAAATTGATTATGTTATTTATTTTGCCTTCCCTGTTTTCATCAGTAATATACTCAGTATTCATATTTCCCTTGTGTACCCTTTTTTGTTCTGATATGGCATATAAAGATGATGAACTCTGTACTACAAAGACCAGAGTTCCTTATAATCTTGTATTATAATCTTGTACCAATTCTGTTCAGAACTTCTAGCTCTGATATGTGTATACTCTGCTACATTATCTGTCATCTTATTTTCTGCAGACACCTACATTAATTCTCTGTTCATAACCCCTTCTTTCTATCCAATCTGTTACCCTAATTGTTGACTTCCCATGTCCTTTAAGAATTGGCTGAGGCGAGAGGACTGTCTGAGCCCGCGGGTTCGAGACCAGCCTGGGCAACATGGTGAGACCTTGTCTCTACAATAAATCAAAAAATTAACTAGGTGTGGTAGCGTGCCTGTAGTTCCAGTTACTTGGAAGCCTGAGGCAGAAGAATCACTAGAACCCAGCAAATCGATGACTGTGAGCATGCCACTGCACTCCAGCCTGGGTGATGGAGTAAGACTCCAACTCAAAAAAAAAAAAAAATCGGATGCCCATGTTAATGGTATTGCTCCCAGACACTCTGTGTGCATTTCTCTTCTACTCTAGTTGGGACTTTGGGACATTAGATTTGCTCTAATCCTTCCTGAGAAGGAATCTCTGAAAAGTTTGTCTTAGTTCTAGAATAAAGCCCAAATGGCCACTCTTGAGAGTTAAATATTTACTGATAGAATTTGTTTCACACTTTTAGTTTCTCATTGGGAGCAAAAATGTCTTGTCTACTCTCAACAATCCCAGTTGTGATCATTGCATTTAAATAATTATGATGGGACAACACTGTATCCTATCACACTATGCTATAGTATAATAACTCATTTTATTCTTTTAACAGTGCTATGAAGTATGCATTTTCAACATGCCCTTTCATGTACAAATGATAACTGAATTCCCCTTGCACTTGCACATGGGTATCATATTGGCCAGAATCTCTTAATATTCTGTGAGAAATCCAAACTTCTAAGTTTTCTGTAAATTATGGTGAATTTTTGATTAATAACACTACTCTAAGACTCTGCTTCTGCTGAATTCATGCTATTCACTATGTACATGTTGTCCATTTCCTGTTCTGAGTCACCTAACTCAGCAACAATAAAACACATGTACTCTCCAAAACAACACACACAAAACAAGATCGCCTGAGTGTGTATGGCTGTGAAAACTTTTCAAGAAATAGAATGAGACTCTACTTCAACTCACTAATGGTAACAATTTAAAATTAAATCTCAGATGTTTTTACTCATAAAATGCCTCAAGTAAATTCACAATTGAAAGGATTTCACTAGTCATCTCTCTCCATGGATGGGTTTCAATATCATCTAATTATTCCAAAATAATCTTGAGTACCCACCCTGTGTGGAATGCTCTGCTAGAGCTTGAGATGCCTTGAGGAGCAAAATAGTTGTGGTCTGTTTTCTAATGAAAGTTTCATTCTAGTGAAGAAAAATAAAACAAATCAAGTAGACAATCATAGACATCCAATATTTTAAGTGATAAATGCAATAATAAATGAATAAGAAGAGTGACTATAAACTGATGAGGGATTTTCCTTCTATAAATTTTAACATTTTAATTCTACATTCTACTTTGCTGTCTAACTTTCTAATTCATATGTTACTCAGAAAATTTTATAATAACTGGTTGAATGTATTTTAGGATTTGTCACTATCCAGTCAGTATCTTCAAGATTTTATATCTCCAAAGAAAACAATCAGCACTTTTTCTTAAAAAGAAGTAATTGTGTTTTCACATGAAAAAGTGCTCAGCCTCAGTAATCATCAGGAAGAAATGCATATCAAAACCACATTGAGATAACATCTAACCCCAGTAAGAATGGCCACCATAAATAAAACAAACAACAACTGATGCTGGTGAAGATACAGAGAAAAGGGAAAGCTTTTACACTACTGGTGGGAATGCAAACTAGTTCAACCTCTATGGAAAACAGTGATTTCTAAAAGAACTAGACATTGATCTTCCATATGACCCAGCAATCCCCCAATTGGCAATATACCCGGAGGAACTCAGGTCATTCTATCAAAAAGATACCCACACACGCATGTTTATTGCAGCACTATTCACAATAGCAAAAACATGGAACCAACTGTGTTGCCCACCAAAAGTGGGCTGGATAAAAAAATGTGGTACATACACATGATGGAATATTGCACAGCCATAAACAAGGACAAAATTATGGATTTCGCAACAACTTGGATGGATTTAGAGTCTTGGATTTATCACGGAAACAAAGAAGTGAGTACCACATGTTCTAATTCATAAGCAGACTCTGACCACTTACCATAATACTATAAGAAAGGGATTGGCAGTAGTGGGACACTGCCAGGGAGGGAAGGGAGCCACATAACATCAGTAAGCATTCCTGATCCCAAACCAGGTAAAGTGGGGACTAAAGTGAGACCCAAACTTTGCCTGTATGATGACCACTTGTATACCTAATCCTGAATTATACCCCACATCTTTAAAATAAAAATACATTAAAAAGTAATTTTAAAAAAGTAATTGTGTCTTCTAGAAACCCTACTGACAGCCTTTAAATGATATTTTGTTTTCTTCACACCTACATTTATGGAAGGAAACTAAAGATACACACTATAAGTTGGCACTTTTTATGGAGTAAACTTCTTTTTTGGCTTAAACAACAGTAATTTATTTTCTCATAGTTCTGTATGCTACAAGCTCAATATCAAGGTGCTGTCAGAGCTGGCTTCTGAAAAGCCTCTGTTAAAATCAAAATAAAATATTGAGACAAATTTCTAAAATTAAAACATTTTATCTGGAAGGAAAAAATTCCACTCAGTGCACACAGGTAGACTGGCTGATCTTTGGTATGTACAAAGAATAAAGAGAAGTTTAGAAGTTTTATAAAAATGAGAATGATTATGCATTGTTCTTTGAGAAATATTATTAGCACTATTAAGGTTTTGGGGAGCTGGCAAGTTCTGATTGGTAAATGACAAAGGTGGTAAAACCTGTCTTAGAGTTGTTCAGTAACCATTAGATAAAACTGGTTTCAGGTTACAGCAGGCACGTTCAGCTTGCAGAGAATTACATTTTTAAAGCAATGTTTTGTGCCCTGAGTGCTTTTCTCTCTGGTTTCACAACTTGGTGTTATTTGGGAATAACAAAAATAACCCAATTCATATGACGACCTTTCACACCTCTTTCTTGTCCTGTAGATAGCCTGGGTAATATTATTCTAACCCTGGAAATCACTACATTTGATTTATTTATTTTAAAAACATTGGTTTGCATTTTCTATGTGCCATGCATTTTTCTAAGTGTTTTCCAAGTATTCTAACTCCTTCAATTTTCATAAAAACCTGTAAGTTGAAAACTTCAGATTTTCATGTTGCAGATGAAGATTGAAATATAAGAAAAATAAAAACTTGTCCAAAGTCATAGAAGTATAAGAGACATAGCTACATTTCAAATGCAAGCAGTCGGTATTCTTAACCTCTATACTGTGCTACCTTTCATAACCCACCTGGGTTAGGTGAAAATAAAAGCAATGAGCAGTTATTCATTATTACACCAAATATGAAGATGTTGAAATATGGCTGTCCTCATAGCTATTTTCCCTAAAAAATAATCAAAAAGAAATGTTATTTTAAAATTCATACTGAGAGAAATCTATCGTTTGAAACCCTATGTCTGATAATATGACACAATGATCAGTTCTCCTCTTTTACTCTAGTTCCTAAGAAGCCTAATAACTAAATTTTATAATTAAAATTTAGAAACCATTTGTGATTTAAAAGTAGATGGCATAATAACCTTGATTGTCAGAGAAATGCAAATCAAAACCACATTGAGATACCACCTCACCCCAGTAAGAATGGGCATCATTAATAAAACAAACAACAATAGATGCTGACGAGGATGAAAAAGGAATGCTTCTACACTGCTGGCAAAAATGCAAACTAGTGCAACCTCTTTGGAAGACTGTGGCAATTTCTGAAAGAACTAAAAATTGACCTTCCGTATGATCCAGCAATTTCCCTATTGGTAATATACCCAGAGGAACTCAAATCATTCCACAAAAAGGATGCCTGCACAAGTATGTTTGTTGCAGCTCTATTCACAATAGCAAAAACATGGAACCAACCATGTTGCCCTCGAAGCTGGACTGGATAAAAAAATGTGGTACATGTACATGATGGAATATGCAGTCATAAAAAAGGGCAAACACATGGACTTCGCCGCAACCTGGATGGATTTAGAGTCTATCATACTCAGTGATCTATCACAGGAACAAAGAACAGAGTACCATATGTTTTTACTCATAAGCGGACCTTGAACAATTATTATAACACCGTAAGAAAGGGATTGGTAGTAACGGGAAATTGTCAGGGGAGGGGAGGTGGAATTGGCAGTTAAGGGAAACTGCAAGGGGAGGGAGGGGCATACCTCATCAACAAGGGTGCCTGCATAATCAACATTTGTATACCTAACCCTAAATTGTACCCCACATCTTTTTCCCACATCTTTTTTTTTTTTTTTTTTTTGAGTTGGAGTCTCACTCAGTCGCCCAGATTGGAGTGCAGTGGCCGCTCCTGGCCACCGCGGCCTCGACCTGCTGGGCTCTGGCGATCCTTCCGCCTCAGCCTTCCAAGTAGCTGGAACTACAGGCACACGCTACCACACCCGGCTAATTTTTTGATTTATTGTAGAGATGAGGTCTCGCCAAATTGCCCAGGCGGGTCTCGAACCTGCGGGCTCAGGCAATTCACTCACCTCGGCCTCCCAAAGTGCGGGGATTACAGGCTGAGCCACCGAGCCCGGCCTGTACCCCACATCTTTATAATTAAAAATATATATATTGATTGTCTGACTTCAAGTATTTTTAAAATTGCAATTCTACAATAGCATCTACCTTAAGCTATATAATTGAATCAATAAAATATGTATGGCAAATATAATTAAGTGTACATATTGATTGAAAAATTCATTCACATTTCCAACATTAGAGAAATGGTACCTCTTAAAATAAGTAAAGGTTTAAATAACATATTTTTGATACATTATTATTATTTTGTGTATGCTTTTAAACCATCTTATGGCTTTGTCCTGTGAAATGATAATGAACAAAAAAGAAAATAAGAAAAGCAAAACCCTCAGCCAAAATCCCAGACAAGAAAATGTCGCATTTTCTCATTCTAAATCTGGCACTCCTAACCATTGTAATAGAAAATCTTGAAAAATATTTATTTTATCAAAATATAAAATTGATTTTTGTCGGTCTTTAGCTCTTGCAGATAGAAAAGGAGAGCTTCTCACTTCTTTACAAAAACAATTTTTAGACAACATTTAAAATGTATAACACACTAGGTAAAAATTATTAAACAGGATTTAGGCACAGCATGATTATGATGTTGAAGGCTTAACAGTGTTTATTATATGATTACAATTAGCACATAGTCATAATTTTCAAACGAATTGAATTTCAAAAATTTGAGGTTATTAAAATAACTCTTGGTAACTCAATCTCTAAATAAAATGTCACTTTAATTTTAACTGAATTTCAATTTACTTTTTCCACTCAAAATTGCTTGACATTGTGGCTCAAAATTATTCTGTGAATAGTTTCAGTAGAGATAGAAAGCAATGATCCCTATTTGCAAGTTGAAACAACTTAAATAGTTTAATGGTTTTCAAATACCATTTAAGAAAAATTAATTAGGAACTGAGAATATTAAACATAATTTAAAATGCTTCATAGGTAATAAGACTATATTTCTACATCATGTTATAGATAATAAAGTAAAAATATTTCTATGTTAATACAAATATTTAAGCTTTTTGTCATTTAATTGCTTGAAGTAATTGGACTGCTGTTCATTCTTATACTATTACAGATTTGTTCCAACTCATGTTCAAAGTATAGGAATCTCTCCCACCTACCATAAATTCAGCTAAATGACATAGGTATGTAAAAGTACATATAACTCTGAATCACTAAAAATAATAATAATAAGGATCCTTTGGAGAACTGAAAACTACAAAAAGTAGCTTAGAGATGGAAAAAGGACAGAAGCAGCCACCATATGATATTAAGGAATAATGCTGCAAACACTGGAACTGCCACCAAAACTACAGTTCATGGCTATATATATATATAGATATATATAGCCACAGTATTTAGTTCAGGGACATTGCTAGGAGGTGTCTTCAGCAGAGCACTGTCACCTAACTGTGGGTCAGGTTTTAGAGGTGTCTGCCCTGGAAAGTAATGCTAAGCATGAAGCTTAGTTTGTCAAACTGACAGCTCTCAAATTCAGAAAATTTACATTGCTCCACACTTATGAAGATATAGGTAAGAATCATTCATGTTCATTTTTCCTAAACTATACCTCCAAATAACCTGTTCAAGTAGATACAGTAAAGTGCCAGAGAAAATTTTGATAACTTTGATTGTATCATAAAAGCAGCAGAAACTATAAAAGCCAAGATATTCTATAAATATAATATTATATATAGTTATATATATATTAATTATATATAGAGAAAGAGCATGCAAGAGAAAGCAGGACATTAACAAAGATAATAATTAAATTCTCAGAAGTCCTAATAAATGTCTTGAGTAACTGAAGTGACATATTATGCTCCTTGATGAAATGAAAATCAGTACAATACTTACAAGTTTATTTAATTAATCAATAAATTTAATGCAATCAGAATAAAAATTTTATCAAAATTGACATATCCTACCAGATATTAAAATATTTTACAGCTGTAGTAATTAAAATTCTGTAACATTATTGTAGCAAGTATATTAATGCAATATATAAAAAAAATCAGAACCGTCCAGCACTTTGGGAGGCTGAGGTGGAAGGACTGCTTGAGTCCAGGAGGTTGATACCAGTCTGGGCAACACAGCAGGACATCATCTCTACAAAACATCAAAAAAAATCTGTTGAGATGATAGTGCACATCTGAAATCCCAGCTACTTAGGAGGCTGAGACAGAAAGATCGCCTGAGCCCCAGAGGTGTGGAAAGCTGTGGTGAGCTGTGATCATGCCTCTGTACTCCAACCTCTGATATTTACAAGTATATACATATATATGTACAATCTCTGACATCTATATGTGTGTGTGTATATATATATGTGTGTATATATGTATATATGTGTGTGTGTGTGTGTATATATATATATATATATATATATATATATATATATACCAAACTTGTATAGTTAAAGAGGCAGAGAATAAATTAGTGTGACATTACAAATGAGTGGGAAAAATTTAATAAAAATATATGGTGCTGAAATAATTGACTATACATGTAAATAATGATAAATATTTATCACCCATAACTCAAAAAATAAGGAAAAATGAAATCACATTAAATAATTACATATAATTATTCATCTATTATAATTACATATGTAAATATATATACACACATATGTACACAGGAAGAGAAAAAGAGAAAGAAAAATGAATAATCTGATTATACCCTTGTATTAGACAAAGTCTTATTCAACAAGACCTAAAAAGTGAACACCAAAGAAGAAATAATATTAAATTAAAATAAAGAATGGGTATGGATACACACGGACACATACATTGTCAAACTAGATAGCAGCAAGCTTTGGAATCAAAATAATTAAAACAATTTCCTACAAATTCTTATGAAGCTGATAATTCATCTGAGAAAAATTCAGAGAATGTTAAGATATGCACATTTTAATACATATAAAATGTTTAATAATATAAAAATGTTTCTATGAATAATCAGATGCTGTTTCTCACAAGACTAATAGACATCACAATGGATAATAATATATTAGGTTGAGAATAAGTGGATAGTTTTAAAATCTTAGTAGGAATGTCAATTGGTAAGATTTTGGAGGGAAATTAGGAAATAGTACCAAACGAGTATACTATTTTAATAGAAAATTCTTCTATGTGTATACCTTAGTGAGATATTTGCATCTATACATTACAGAATTTATTTTAAAAAACCAATGAAGTATTGTTTTTTGTAACAAAAATTAGAAATGTGTCTAGATATCCTCAATTGGGGCCATAGTTAATTTTAGGTTTATTTGTATTTATATTACATTTAAGTTGCACTTTATATATATTAGCATATGATTGATTAATATATGTTGATATAAAATGGCATTCAGCAAATATTAAGAAAAAAGAGAAAGCAAGCTGCAAAACAATATATTCTTGACTATATTATTTATGTAAAAACAAGCACAACAGATTTCTCAATATATACCTATTTACTTCATACACTAAATTGATAGTGATTAATTAGGCAATCAGAAAATAAAGTAATGTTGGGAGCTGTAGGTAGAAGGATAAAAAGATAATTTAACTTAAATAAAATAAATATTTTAAATTTTACACAATAGTAAGGTAAATATTTTTTAATCTTTTAAATAAAGTCAATTTTTAAAATAAAATGTAAATTTTTATATATCTCTTGTATAAACATAATTTTATCTTTGTAACTATATTCTTTAGTTATTTTCAGCTCTTCTACACTCCCTGTCAACATGTGACTTTTCCTCTTACTCCAGAAATGGAAAAAAAAGCAGCATTTCTATAGTAGGTAAAATGATGACCCCAGAGAATATTTTATGCCCTAATATATGTGACTATGAATGTGATAAGCTATAAAACAGTGAATATGTTCCCTTCCCTGGTAAACAATTCCACAGGTATTTTTAAGGTTTCTAATGAATTGTCCTTAAGCTAAAAAAAAAAAATCTTAATTTACCACAGACACCTTCAAATCAGAGTCAGAAGTCAGGGAGGTCTGGGGGAAAAGGTAGTCAGAGAGATTTGACATGCCACTTCCAGCTTGAAGTTGCAAGGAGACAAGAGTGAAGGAATGTGTAAGACCTCTGAAAGCAGAGCATGAACCTTGGTTTGCAGCCCACAAGAAAACAGAGACATGAGAGCTACAACTACAAACAACTGGACCTAGTTAACAGCCTGAATACATTTGGAAATAGATTATTGCTCTGGAGCCTGCAAGTAAGAGCCCACTCTGGTGGACACCTTGATTTCTGCCTTGTGTGACCCTAAGTACAACAAACAGATAAACCCACTCAGACATCTGACCTACAGAATTGTGAGCTAACCAGTGAGTATTGTTTTAAGTCACTATGTGTATTGTCATTTGTTAAACAGCAATAAAAAATAGATACCCCATTAGAAAGAAAGAAATTGCATCTTATCCCAGCTTTCTAAATATATGTACTTTTCTTTGACACTTTCTTTTTGCTAATGACAGGTGTCATTACTTTTGCCTAGGTCTATGCTTCGAATTTCAACTCCCACTTTTCTCTTAGAAATTCTGATTGCTCTTCTACTTCCAAATTTTTCATCACCATAGCAGTCTCATCTGCATATAAGCTATTAGAGAATTTTCCATCTTAACTATTTCCTACTCATGACCTCATACTTACTCACACTTTTGTCCTCTCTCTCCTTTCATTTATAGCTCAGTGTTCATTTTAGCTCTCTTGCTTGGATTTCAGGCCTATATATCAAACTCACTACTGAATAGCTCCCTCTGCATATCCTACAGGCAACTCTAATTTGATAGACCCAAAACAGAAATCATCTAACCCTGCAGTCTTTAATCTCAGGCAGTGGCACCAACATCCATCCAATTGATCAAGGAGAAATCAGTATACCATATTACCCCCTATATATAATAACTTACCATCCTCTGTTGATTATATGCTCTGGAAATCTTCTGATTACCTCCATTTAACTCCACCTCTTCTGCCAATATTCTGATGCACGCCATTACATTTATCACCCGAATAATGAAACTAGTTTCTAAACTCATCTTCCTGCCAATTTTTGTCCTATAATATTTCCACCATATTGAATCTAAAGAGAAATGTCTAAGTACATTGTTTGATCCTGTAACATTTGAGCAATTACTTAATACCCCCAAGTTTTCTAAGTGCTTGATGTGTTTTAATTTCTCTGATGATTACAAAAGCTTGCTTAATAGATGAGGACGCCTGGAAATGTCAACTTGCCCAGATCAAATGCCAGGAAGTGGTGAAGACTTTAGCACCATGACTGTAGCTGTTAATTATTAATTATACTACCTCTGTACTTGCCTGACATCATGTTCTATGCTATACTGTTAATTTCTCAACATTTTCATTTCACATGCTAAAAAAATGAGCGTAGTAACGGTTACCTAACCTTCCAAAACTAGTTTGTAGATGAGTAATGACTAGAACTCCAGTTAGTGCTCACTATCTCATTTGAACATCACAACAAACTCAGTGACTTCACCGATAGAGAAAATGAGTATCAAGGTGTTTACCTGACTAATAAAATGTCCATCTATGTAATAGCTTAGCTCAGTTTCCCAGATTCTAAACCACATTTTGCATTATTTTTTGTTTCACAAATGTTCATTAAGCAATTGTTATGATCAAAATATGATAATAGGACCCAATGGTCTTAATGGTGAATTAGACATGTTTCTTTTACTTGTAGACTTGTTTGTGGTAAAGAGAGGGGACTTTGAACAAAAAATTGAATAATCATTTATATTTATTTAAACTCTAAAAAAGCAAAAGACTACCTGATAAATAAATGAGACGACACAACGTCTTCTGAGAAATCTTCCTGGAGAAAAATGACATTTTAAGTAACCTCTAAAAAATGAGTAGGACAATTTTGACCATAGCTACACAATGATTCATTTCATGTAAATGCTGCCAACATCCGCACTGGCTGAACATCCCGTATGACTGCTGATCAGAGTCAGTGTCTACATAATCTCAAATTAGAGACATAAAATGTCAGTCAATCCAGGACAATGAGTTCAGCATCTTAATAACTAAATTCTACAGGATTGGTGAAAGAATATTTTTGGAATGTCTGTTCTCAGATCATTACTGTTCAAATAAATCTGGAGCTGCTAAATAATGATGAGATGTGGACCTTGTCCTCAAGAAACCTTTTCACTATTTGTGGAGATAAGATGAAAACAGCTTAAACTGAGGCATAATATATTATATTGCAAGCACTAAGGATCTAAATAGTGGTACTCACCGGCCTTCATTAAAATATAGTACTTTTCCTTGCCTGAATATTTTCCCCACAAGCTAGTTGATTTCATGTCCTTTACTAACTGTATATTCTTTTGTGCAGACATTCTACCTTATCATATGTGATTGACTCATGGTCCACATTTCCTCCTTCTCATTTACTGTCAGGGGCTCTCTGAAACCTATAAGGGAAACTCAGCCTGGATGAAGCCTGTCATCTGGAAGATTTCTTCTTTCTTTTCAATTATATGTAATTCCTTATTATAATTATAATAATTACATTAATAATTGTATGTAATTCCTTAAAAAACTCTAGAATTTTTTTGGTAACTATTCTGTTCATTCACATATTCAACTGCTGGACAGTTCAAATCTTTTTTCTTTCTTTTATTTTTGTTTTTGTTTTTGTTTTTGTTTTTGTTTTTGGTGTTTTGAGCCTCTGCTACTATGAGAGCATATAGTAATGGACTTCATAAAGTTATTTTGTTTATTGTCATTTAAAATAGAAATTTGATGAAAATATACCTAACAACATTTCTCCCCTCTCCCCTCTCCCCTCTTCCCTCTCTGTCTATTTTTTGAGTTGCAGTCTCACTCCACCCAGACTGGAGTGCAGTGGCACACACACTCACGGCTAACCCAGCGTCAATGTCCTGGGCTCCAGGGATCCTTCCGCCTCAGCCTTCCGAGTAGCTGGAACTATAGACACACGCTACCACACCCAACTGTTTTTTATTTAGTTGTAGAGACGAGGTCTCGCCAAGTTGCTCAGGCAATCCACTCGCCTCGGCGTCCCAAAGTGCTGGGATTACAGGCTGAGTCACCAAGCCCAGCCACCTCTCACTTTTTATTAGCCAACGGCACATAAAACATTTGCAATTTATTACTAAAATATATATTGAATCTGTGTATAAGACTTTTAAAAATTACAACTTTTATTTCTAAAGTATAAAAATAGAAGGATACAGAAATAAATTGGACAAAAAAAAGTTTTCAAATAAGTCATCAAATGCTAAAGTTTTGAATTTACCTGACACCAACATATTCTCTTTTTGCAGACTTGAAGACTGAGGATGTTTTTTCTTTCTCAGCCTGTATATCAAGCTAACCTATGAAATTGAGTATATACAGGTGTATCAGGCCTCAGGTTAAATGTCACTTTGTTGGTGATGGCATCCCTAGGGCCTGTAGGTAGACTTGATTATGTTCTCCTCAATACTCCCCCATAGTACCTTGCTCTTTCCATCTTAATCTTCATAATTCATTACTACAATTTGTCATTGAATGTCCTCCATGCCAGACTAAATCCATTATATAGTTGTACTATTTGCATTTAATTTCTCTGCCCAGTCCTATCAGAGTCTAGTATATAATAGGAAATCAGTGTATCTTTGATTAATGGATAGAAAAAAAAAAGAATTCTAGCTTTCTGTGGTTTGCATGGAAGGACTAGACGTGGAAGTCAGGCTCTATATGGGGAACAAAGCTGAAAAGCAAAAACCGATAAAGAGAAAAACAAATCATCTTAGTCATGTGATTTACCAATCTGAACCTCAAATTTTAAAAAATTTGAAATTAAGGGATTGGAGGAGAATGCAGCAACTTTCCAACTCTTGCAATCATACACATCTTTCTTTTATGGTTTTGCATAAGACTTACTGGATTACATTCACAAAGAGTTTTAAAAAATGAAAACAAAACTACTGCTTGTTTTATTCTCTACTATTTCTTCCAACTAGACAAAATACCTTCTTATATCCATTGAAAAATATTCAAAACCACCTGGGGTAACTTAGTTTTTCAAAAATTTCTCCATTGAACTTCATGCTTTCTGTATATATTATATAAATGTGAACTCTAAAAGAAAAAGATAATGAAAGAAAGAGAGAGAAAGTAACAGAAAAGAGAATAATACAGTCTATATTTTAATATGACTAGTTTAACATGGCTTAAAATTTTAAGTGCAAAATTATAAAATTTCAATGTAAAAATGTATTTTTTTAATAGTTGTGCTGCGTGTTTCACCCTAAAATAATTTTCTTTCTTCTCTGATTTTTAAAACATGACAATAATTAAAATATTTGTTTTTCTAATATAGCTTTCGCCAGCATAAAAATGTTTCCTTTTGAATTGTGAATGTGCTATGTTGTACAATTCCACAGTTGCTACAGGAATCACCAAACTGTCATTTTCTTTTTGTTTATCTTAATATCTTGAATTAAAGTGCATATCTCACATATCAACATTCTCATACCTTCTAATAGAAAAAATGGCTAATTCAGTAAGAGCTATAGAAGATGGACATTTCCTATCAGAAAATCAAAAGCAAAGAATATATTTACTAATATCAATATCTAATTAAATATATGAATAATAATCTTGTAAAAGAAATGTACCTTGTGCATATTTTTAAGAGGAAGCAAAATGATTATATTTTCCAGCACACAACAACGGTATTAAATGATGGACAGATGGGAAAGTTTGGGGCCAGAGGTCATTTATTTTGACCTTTTTCAAGATTGGCTGCAAATCTATCAAACTCTACAGTTGTGGAGCTGCTAATGAGTTCCTAATTAGGAATTAGTCAGCCATATTAATAATATGTAATATGCCCAAGCCTGTCAACAGGGAGAACAAAATATTCACCATCCTGAATGTTAGTTTCATTTATGTCTGTCCAAATAGGTGACCTTTGCTATAGTTGATACTTTTTTTTTATTTTTGGAAAGGTAGTTCCACTTCCTGAAATTATAGGAAATGATGATTGTGAACATCCTGAAAGAAATAAACCCTAAAATATGTGCAAGTATTTACTGCTAATAAGATGTTCCCTTGATAGTAAAATATTTCCTTTCCAAATTTATCCTCTTTTATTCATTTTCCTTATTCTAAATTATTTTAAAAGCTACTCAATGGTACCACTTTGTGTAAATATATATGTATGTATATGTGTATATTTAGATAATTATGTATAATTAGAAAAGGGAAAACATATCAGGTTATCTTGTTTTTGTGAAAACAATTTCATTAAGTTTCAAACCAGCAGAATATAAGCAGTAAAAATTTTCCCCTTGGCATTAGTTTAGAATGTATGAACTCACAAAACTCAAACAGTAATTAGCTGTGTTTAAACATGAATGTTAAACTCAGTATTCAAGAAAGTTGGAAAAGAGAAAGATTAGTTTCTTCCTTAGAGTACCCACATGAAAGAAGTTGAAAATTGTGATTCATAATCACCATTCTCACATTTCCCCAGTGGAATATTTCACATTTTTTTGAACAACACTACTCATTAAAATTAAAGTTAGACTGATACCACTATGGCCAAAAAGTTTTTGAGACACAAGGTCACATAGTGTCCTCTCAGTAACTAGACTCTATAAAATGTAAACTATCCAATAACAAAATGTCAAAGAAGTTAAGGAAAGAAGGAAAGGGAAGAAAGTTGTTTTTACATCAGCAAACCAGGAAAGACCAAGTGTATATCTTGGGTCTTTTCAGTTAGTGACTCAAAAACTAAATAGGTAAATTTAGAAACACAAGAAACAAAGGGCATGTGTCTTGGAATGACAAGGAAATTTGAATTGTTAAAGTGAACAGTATTTAATTAACATCTGCAGTGGTTATCGCATTCATTGAACAACTTTGACAGCTATTGTTTTCAAAAGACAATTGTTGCAAGTTGTTTTTCCCAGAGTTTTTAATATTCACCCATAGTTTATCTTGAAATGTATTTTTTAATGAAAAATAAATACTTCACACATGCACTCTTATTAATCCTAGTAAGGTTGTTGTTTTTAGATTTTCTTTGTGACCATCAAACAAGTAAAATTATTTTAATTTCAGGCTTTACAGGAAAAGTTTATAGTCAGATGCACAATGTAAAGTATCTAATGACAGATTTGTATTTATGTTGTTTCCACAGCAGCTGGTTAAAGCAAACATCAGATGCTAAGAAGGTTTCAGACATTCTCTGTCAAGAAAAAAAAAGTTTTGTTTTTTTTTTATTTGTTCATCCAAAATGAGCTTCTTAAGGAAAAAAGTAACAACCCAACAACCAGGAGT
Organism: Tarsius wallacei; assembly: GCA_963574415.1. Taxonomy (NCBI): domain Eukaryota; kingdom Metazoa; phylum Chordata; class Mammalia; order Primates; family Tarsiidae; genus Tarsius; species Tarsius wallacei. Next base: position 31,861 of record CAUYQG010106872.1, read on the forward strand.
AAATGCTTATTATACAAGCTGTAAGGGAATCTGGAGAGAGAACCTTTTAGTCTAATCATGAGTCTAATGATTAAAACCTTCCCCTTCAACTCTCACATGAATAGGCTTTAAGACAATCCATGAAATCTTCGAAGAGTTAAAGATTCTTCAACACCTTCTTATGAGAATTAGCTCTACTTCATGGAGCCACCCAGTATAAGTTTCTTTCATCATGACTGTGGAGGCTGTTTTAGGGTTTGAACAGAATATCCAGTTTTACCTTATGATCTTTAACAGTCTGTGGAAAAAAAAAAAAGACTGGCCACATAATGACTCTTTGCACACAGAAGTTGTCTGCTATCTGCTCTATTGCATTTTTCATCTAAAGAAACTGAATAGCATGAATTTGATGCGATGCATAGGCTTGGAATCCGAGAAAGCTAGGTTTAAAGTACCATGCTGTACTAGAGAATTTTGAAGAATTTTCTTTATTCCACTTTTCTCAAAGGTAAAATGAGAATAAAGAGTCATGTTCAAGTGACTAGCAAATAGTGAGTTCTCAATATGGGTATAAAGTATAATAACATTTTTAATGTCATTCCTCTTTCAAGTCTGCCTTTTCTTTCTGAGCATTCCCTGTTACAGACTTTTAGCATCAAGCTCTACATTGACCTTTCTTCCTTAACCAATTAATTGTAAGTTCTCTTTAGTTCCTGATCTTTTTACAATGCTGGAAATTTTCTTTGAGCTCCTTTTGTTCCATTCCCAAATACTCCCCAGGCAAGACCACTATGATTCCTCACATCTTTGGTATTAGAAAAAACAAATCATTATGTTGTGAAGGAAGGCAATTCCATATTTATTTCCTGGGTACATGGGCATGTACACACACACACACACACAGTTCCACCTATGTCGTCGCCATCTTAACTGGAACCTTGTCCCTATTATTTTGAAAGACATTATCAAAGTAGTGTCTTACTTAGTGTGTTCACATATTTTATCTTCCTTAATAAACAATTTTTTAAAAAAATCCAACTACATTTTCTTAATTACATTTATTGTTTAATATATTCCAATTAATGTTTTAAAAATCTCTTTCCTAACATATTCAGTGAACTGAATATATATTTAAATTTAAATTTTATTACTAATTATAGTACTTCATTCAAGTGAACAATTATATTTTTTTCTCTTATCACCTTAAACTGGTATGAGATTTACTATTTATTTAAAGTTTTTAAAGTAATGGGCTTAATACCACAGAAACAAAGATCTGAATACCACATGTTCTCACACATAAGTGGGCCTTGAACAAGTCACATTAACACAAGGAAGGGATCAGCAGTTGCTAGGCACTGCTAGGAGATGGAGAGAGGAAGAAGGGTTAAGATTATGTGACAACACAAAGGGTATTTGGTTCATTACCAAGGGGAGTGAGGGTCAGCTAGAAGCCCAAACTTTGCCTGCATGCAGCCTACATATGTAGCTTATCCTCACTTTTATTTCACATTCCTGTAATAAAATAAAATTAAAAGTAAATTTTGAACTAAAATTAATCAGAATTATGCTCATGATCCTCCATTTGTCCCTTCAGATCATCCACTCTCCATCCTTCTTCACAAGGGACTCTCTTGACCTCTTCCTTCAATTAAACTTAGCCCAATGAAGTACTATGGAGGGGAGGGAGAGATGGAGGGGAGGGAGCAGAGTGAGGTCAAATCCTTATTTTACCAGGTCTCTTTTGGTGTCCCTCTGCATCTTCTGCTTCCCAAAACCAACTTTGTATGTGTAATCAAACAGTCCTGTCCCATAAGCTGTCTCAGTCTCTGTTGTCAGACAGTTCCCTCCTCTCACCATTTAGACCTTCAAGCCTGACCATGGTAAGGGACTCTCTCCCTCCTTCTAATTCTATAGCTCCCTAGCACCATCCCTTTGATATCTTTATATCTTTCCATCCCAATCTCAGCTTGGTCATAGACCCATTATTAAATTCTTTTTAAATTGCCAAACTGGAATGTACTTTCTTTTTCCTACATGAATGCAAACTGATTGAGCATCAAGAAACAGTAACTCTTTATTCCAATTGCAAATCAAACATATTAGTATTAAATATTTATTTGAAAAATCCAAAATATTTGTATTTAATTAGTATCACTCTAAAAATTGTTCAAGTTGCCTATTCAATTACAACATTATACCTAGAACTTGCAAGTTTCTTCAGAATGTCTTAAGAGTCAAACCTATGATTCAGTCATATATCACATATGGAACCAAGCTGTAGCTATCATGTATATTCAGTGAAGTCTTCAGTCTCTCTCTCTCTCTCTCTCTCTCTCTCTCTCTCTCTCTCTCTCTCTGTGTGTGTGTGTGTGTGTGTGTGTGTGTGTGTGTGTGTGTGTACATGCCCATGTACCCAGGAAATAAATATGGAATTGCCTTCCTTCACAACATAATGATTTGTTTTT
>CAUYQG010106873.1:57-12598 GCA_963574415.1 Tarsius wallacei
TAACAAGATTAATGGACGCCTAGCCAGAATGATCAAGAAAAAGAGACAAAAAGCCCAAATAAACACAATCAGAAATACAAAAAATCAAATCACAACTGACTCTGAAGAGATACAAAAGATCAAATCACAAGAAGAAATTGTGACATTAAATAGACCAATAACAACCCAAGAAATTGACTCTGTCTTAAGAAAATTACCTACAAAAAAAAGTCCTGGACTGGATGGCTTTCCAGCAGAATTTTGCAAAATGTACAAGGAGGAGCCAGTACCAATCCTATTGAAAGTATTCCAGGAAATTTAGAAAGATAGAATTCCCCCCAAATCATTTTATGAAACTAACATCACACTGATACCAAAACTAGGTAAAGATTCAACAAAAAAAGAAAACTACAGGCCAATATCCCTTATGAACATAGATGCAAAAATCTTCAACAAGATTCTAGCAAATTGGATACAAAAAAAAAAAAAACTCAAAAATAATCCATCATGACCAAGTAGTCTTCATCCCCAGGATGCAGGGCTGATTCAACCTTCTCAAGACCATAAATATACTAAATACATCAACAGATGTAAAAACAAGAACCACATGATTATCTCATTAGATGCAGAAAAAGATTTTGATAAAATCCAACATCCCTTCTTGATAAAAACTCTCAAACACCTAGGTATAGAAGGGATGTACTTCAAAATAGAAAGTGTCATCTACGATATACCCACAGCTAGCATATTGCTAAACGAACAGAAACTGGAAACATTTCCCCTGAAAACTGGAATAAGATAAGGCTGCCCATTCTCACCCCTCGTGTTTAACATTATATTGGAAATCCTAATTAGGGCAATTAGACAAAAGAAGGAAAAAAATAGGAAAAGAGGAAGTTAAGTTATCCCTCTTTGCTAACTATATGATTCTTTACATCGAAAATTCAAGAGAATCTGTCAAAAACCTTCTTGCACCGATAAAGGCCTTTGGCAAAGTCTCGGGGTACAAAATAAGTGTGCAAAAGACAGTTGCCTTCTTATATACCAACAACAAACAGGTGGAGGATCAAATAAAAATCGCAATCCCATTCACAATAGTCACAAAAGAAATAAAATACCTTGGCATCTTCCTAACCAGAGAAGTGAAAAGACGTTTACAATGAAAACTACAAAACACTGCTCAAAGTAATCCAAGAAGACATAAACAAATGGAAAAATATCCCATGCTCATGGATAGGAAGAATCAACATTGCTAAGATGTCCATCCTACCAAGAAATCTATAGATTCAACGTAGTACCCATTAAGTTACCAACATCATTCTTCTCAGACCTGGAAATGACAATACAGAACTTCATATGGAAACATATATGACCACGAATAGCCAAAATGATCCTTAGCAAAAGAAACAAAGCAGGAAGTATCACACTTCCAGACTTCAAACTTTGCTATAAGGTTACAATAATCAAAACAACCTGGTATTGGTACAAGAACAGGCATATAGACCAATGGACCAGGATAGAGATTTCGGAAGCAAAGCCTCAACTTCTTAACCAACTCACCTTTGACAAAGCCTCCAACAACAACCACTGAGGAGAGGAGAACCTATTCAGTAAATGGTGGTGGGAAAACTGACTGATCACATGCAGAAGATTTAAACAGGACCCCTACCTATCACCATACACAAAAATTAACTCTAAATGGATCAAAGACCTAAATCTAAAACCTTAAATTATAAGAGTCTTAGAAAACACAGGAGACACCATTATGGAAATTGGAACTGGCGAACAATTTCTGATCAAAACCCCATGTACCCACACCATAAGAGATAAGATAGACAAGTGGGACCTCATCAAACTGACAAACTCCTGCAAAGCAAAAAAAGCATCAAGAGCATCACAGAATGGGAAAAAATATTTGCCAACTGTATATCTGACAAAAGCCTAACATCTAGGATCTGAAAGGAACTCAAACACACCAAAAAGAAAAAAACAAACAGCCCTGTTAAAAATTAGCCAAAAGACATGAATAGATATTTCTCAAAAGAGTGTATATGGGCAGCCAACAGACACATGTAAAAGTTCTCAGTCTCACTCATCATCAGAGAAATGCAAATCAAAACCACATTGAGATACCACCTAACCCTAGTAGGAATGGCTGTCATTAAGAAAATAAACAACAACAGATACCGGCAAGGATGCAGAGAAAAAGGCACACTTCTACACTGCTGGTGGGAATGCAAACTAGTACAACCTCTTTGGAAGACAGTGTGGCGATTTCTGAAAGAACTAGAAATTGACCTTCCATACGGCCCAGCAATCCCCCTATTGGGAATATACCCGGAGGAACTCAAGTCATTCTACAAAAAAGATACCTGCATACGTATAATTGTTGCAGCTCTATTCACAATAGCAAAAACATGGAACTAATCATGCTGCCCATCGAAGCTGGACTGGATATAAAAATGTTATACATATACACAATGGAATATTATGCAGCCATTAAGAAAGACAAACATGGACTTCACAGCAACTTGGATGAACTTATAGTCTATCATACTGAGTGATCTATCACAGAAACAAAGAACAGAGTACCATGTGTTCTCACTCATAAGTGAACCTTGAACAATTATCATAATACTATAAGAAAGGGATTGGCAGTAATGGGAAACTGCCAGGGGTGGGGTGGTATTAGCAGTTAAGGGAAAACCTGTTAGGGGAAGGATGAGCACATCTCATCAACAAGGGTACCTGCATAATGAACATTTGTATACCTAACCCTGAATTGTACCCCTTATCTTTAAAATAAAAAAAATAAAATAAACAGAAAAATAAAAAGAAAGGAAACAAAAGGTCTCAGAAATGTAAATATTAGCTTCAAGGCCACACAATTAACTCAGATAATAGTCTGTAACAGAGTGCTACATTTTTCCATGATAAAAACTGCCAAACTTGCCTAAACGTTTCCATACTTTGCTAAGTTAGAATTTAATGGTATGATACGTTTTCATATATCATCACTTTTAAGGTACTTTGTCAACATTGGTTCTCAATTTTGTGTGTGTGTGTGTGTGTGAAGTTAAGTAATATGTTCATAGCTGATTTTGACTTAAGAAAAAAATTGTTTCTGAAAGGTTTTGCAGCATAATTATTTTAAAAATTAACTGTCTTGTAGATAATATTTTTTTCTTTTAGCTTTCGAGAATTTTGAGGCTGTTTCTAGTTCAAGGTTTTTGTTTGTTTGTTTGTTTTGTGTTGTTTTACTTTTTATTTCATTTATATTCCTTAAAAGCATTGATTTTGTTTTCTTCAAAAAATCATTTTATTTTCTGAGTTGACTTTTTAAATATTTAATTTTCTATTTCCCAGAAAAGTTTTTTTTTCCCCAAAGTGTTTGTGTGTGCATGTATGTGTGTTTTAATAACATCTGTGTTTTTCAAAAAGCAAGTATAGTAACCATCTTAAACTAAATGTAAAAGCCATGTCTTCTGTTTGTAGTTCACATTTCCCTCGCCTAGAAACTAATTAAGCTTATTCTAGAACTTATGCCAAAAATACGGTCATTCTTTTTGCCATTTTATTTGAAAATTTAACTGTAAGTCTTTTCCCCACTGCCTTGGAATGAAAAATTTTTACTGCTTATTTGGACTGATCTTTTTCAAATTTAACTTATTGATTAGAAACATTCTTTTCCAGACTTCTTTAACAATATCAATATCTTACAGTCTCGAAAATAAGCAAACTATTAAACTGAAAAAAGAGGTGGGCTTTTTTGTTTACCAGTTAATAACTTTTTTCCCAAATGTTTTGTAAATAATTATTAACCATACATGTGGATGTAAATTGTAGTATAATAGACAATAGAGACTTGAAAGGGTGTGAATGGCTAAAGGTGGAAGATGAGAAATTATTTGGTGGGTACAATATAAATCATTCAGGTGATGGATATCCTAAAAGCCCTAAGTTCACCACTATTCAATCTATCCATGTACCAAAATTTTATTCATGTAAATTTACTTGTATCCAGTAAATTTACATGAATAAAATTTTTAAAAAATTAACTACCTGTACACTTTCAAAGACTTCTAATACTTCTAATCACTTCAATTTAATAAGATAAATATTAACAAAACCTAGATTGCTGCACTTTTGTGTACCATCGTGTCTAGTTATGTTTATTATCACACTGGTAGACTCTATGATCAAAATCGTTATGACTTTAAAGAATTCTGATATGCTATTTGTCTAAACACTAATCACTTTCAGGGAAATCCTTAACAAATGTGAATCTCCACCTCTGAAGAGCTTTCCGATATGTATTCACTGAACTTAATTTATAAGAAAAATAAACCTATCAAAAATAATTTTTAAATACTCTGCGCTTTGTGCTAACTTTTGAAAGCAAATAAACCAAAAACCATTTTTTAGCTTGTCTGCCTTAAATTCTGAAACCACAATTTATCTGAGATGATTGATTACAGAAATTTAGTACATGTATATGAAGTATGAAATCCACCATCATATTATCTTTCATTTTTAAAAAGTGAAATTTTTTTATATATTGACATGATTTATTGTTTAGAAACAGCTGAGCTGTCTAGCTATATGTGCTCAATCTAAGATTCTGTTTGCTAATGAAGTTTTATCATGTCCTATTAAAGTTCCATATTCAATATTATTTTAACGGGATAAAAAAATCCTATCAAATTTCCCCTGAAAGAGCAACTTTTCTTGAAAAAAATAAACACCAAAAGTTATTGTTAAAGTAAAGATGATGGAAGGTTATAATTACAATGATCTATTTCTTATCTCTACAGGTTATATATGAGTACTGAGCACTTAAAAAAAAGCAAGAAACTAATTAGCCATTTTTTCTAGACTTGTGAATACTTGTAAATCAAATAAAAATAATTAATTATCTTACAGTATTTAAAGTAAGAATGAAAGCCCCAGTTTTTTAGACATTTTTAAAATCATCCATAGCACTTCTGTTCATTTATTATTATACATTCTTCTACAAATTAGGAAAAGTGTTACAATGATTCTGTGTGGATTTGTGGTTTTTAATTTAGTACTGTTAAATCAAACTAAAATCTAGTCTGAGAAAGCCTTCATACTCACATACTTGAGTTCTTACTTACGAAACATGAGGCAATCTTACTTAGTAGGTAGAAGAATTAAAATCTAACTTAGGACTATGCTTTCATGACAGTTGCTGAGTCTCAGCCACTCACAGCAGCCATGGTTCAAACTGTTCAAATGAGGCAAATTCTGAGTTGCAACCAATTCAGTTCTTTCTGTACCAGACTTCCATCTTCTGTACCTCACTTTCCTTTTCTTGTCTATAAATCATCTGTGAATCCCGCCCCCCCCACCCAGTTAAACTCTGTGACATTTAATTTGCTTAAAGTTTTCTTTTGATAGGTCTGGTGTCAGAAGTGAGAATTCAAAGTAAAACTCCAGTCACTCCCAGGAATACCAGGTGACCTGACAATGTGCCCAAGGAGACAGTTGTGCTGACTCCTCACTTGTTTGTAACTTGGAGGTCATGGACTCCATTCAGAATTAGGTTTCATTTGATAATTAGCTTGAATGGAATGGTGAGAGATGGGGTCTTGCTCTCTTCTGCAGACTGGAAGTTCAGTGGCTAGTCACATATGGTATCACAGTCTGCTTTACGGCCTTGAACTCCTGGCCTCAAGCAATCTTTGTATCTCATCCTCCCAAGAAGCTTGGACCACAGGCATGAGCCACTGTGCCAGGCATGTTACCTTTTTGATAATGGGTATGTCTCAATTTAAAAAGTCTGAAGACTCCACATTCTGGGACTACAGTAATTTTATGTATAAAATTTGTGAGCCTAGAGCATGTGTATTAGATAAATGGTTTCCCCTTAGTAGAAACAACTTGGAGTTAAGATGGTCACAACGGGGACACTATGATTTGGATCAAATTATTTATTTAAAAGGTGTATTAAAAATAAAAAGGGATTAAAAATACAGAAAAAACAATATCATGTGCTTTTTATTGATATGTAAAGTCATCCAAGAGACTAAATGAATCAAAAATTGCCTCCTTGGAAGATTTCTTGCAAAATGCAAATAAAAAATTAAGCAACAGACCAAAAACATGATTAAAAAACAACACTTCACTAACTAAACCAACCCCAATTGTTCCTTCCCTATGTCCACCTACATACTCTATTCTCCACCTACACACTCTGAGTCCACTATTCTTTTGGCTAAATTACCTTTTCACTCTTAAGATGATGAGGAAATTGAAATTAGACAGATATCTTACAAAGTAAGACTGATTTGTGATCACCTTCATGCCATGGTCTAAAACTGATCTCGGAGTCATTGCAAAAGAGTTCCCCAAACCAAGAAAAATCCTTAGAAATTTACCAAGGGATTTAGAATCCTCATATGACTTTACCATCCAGGACTCCCTGACCTTTGCCAATTTATTCACATTACATTAGCAAAGCTTGAAAATGGATGGCAGCCACAGAACAGGACAAACTTGAGGAAGATGTTGAAGACCCCTCCAAAATCTCATGTTAAAGGAGATGGAAAAATTGCTGAACTCCTTTTAGAGTCAACTTTTAAAATTATTGGTCCATAATACAGTCTTGAAGAGAGAAAGAAAATAAAAGAGTAAACCAGTTTCAGATTAGAGAACACACTCAGAAACACTGTAAAACATTCTGGGCCCAAAGTACAGCAAAGAGTATTTCCTGCAGGGACTGAACCGGCAATAACCACTCAATTTATAAATAGACTCCGTGCTGAACTTAGCAGTTTAATTAAAAAATATACACTGGGATAGGAAATTACAGATATGACTGAATTGGTGACCTTAACTGAACATTTTGTGAGACTCTAGAGCAAGGAAATAACCCAAAAGGCTAACAAGCTTATGTTTCTCCAATTACAATATTACAGGGGCCGAGACCAAAGGGACCTTCTTGTCCTTATTTTAAATCATAATCAAGAGGTCCTAGAAAAAGAAATTATTTACCCCGGGATGTCTGACTTTATTGCAAACAACAAGGACACAAAAAGGAGATTGTCTGCTTTTATATCAGTCCACCAACAAGCCTCTCTTGAGGCCAGACTGTTTCACCGCGAGAGGGAGCACAGCATAGTTTAGCTCCCATGATGATAATGAACATGGACAAGTCTCAGAGAGATGCTCCAGTAAATTTCTCACCATAATATCCTTAAATAAACATGGAGAAACAAGGATTAAAATTAATGGGGAATTTTGTACAATCCTGGTGGGTACCAGAGCCACCTTATGTATCATAAACCTCACTTTAATAAGCCAACAAATCCCTTGGAGGGAAAAGGTCAGTCTGTGGTGGGGGTTTTGAATCAAGTTCAAGAGATTTCTGTGTATGAACCAGTCTAATTTACATTGGGGCCATTTTCAAGAAAACACCTTTTTACTTTGTGATAGTGTTTCAGTAAACATGCGAGGGGAAGACTTACTTTCAAACCTAAAAGGGCATATAAAAGTCTCCTCCGGGAGAAATAATTTAAAAGTTTCCTGACTCACCTGAACCAGAACTGTTATGCTCTCTACAGGCAGAAATTGGTAAAATTAAAACTCAGGCCTGAAATACCCTGACCTATCTGAATGCTTATGGAATTCCTCAAGTAATATCAGAAGAATTAAAAATGTGGAAACAATGAAAGTCCTAATAGATCACTCTAAACCTTTGCCTAAATTACCCCAATATGTACTGAAGCCCAAAGCAACTCAAGAGCTCTCACCAAATATAAATTTAATTAAATAAGAATGTACAATTATATGTACCGGTCCTTGTAACACCAGTCCTACCAGTTGAAAAACCAAATGGGTGAGGTTGAAGATTTGTTCAAGATTGGTAGGCAATTAGTAAAATTTTAATACCAAGGTTTCCTGTAGTGCTAAATCCTAAATACTTTATTATCAAATGTCCCTGCTAATTCAAAGTGGTTCATGGTAATAGACCTCTGCTCAGACTTCTTCAGCATGACCGTTTATAAAAATGTCGATACTTGTTTGCTTTTACTTGGAAACATCAGCAGTACACCTGAACTATCGTGCCATGAAGATTTACTGAAGCCTCTTTAAACTTTTCCCAAGAATTAAATTAGGACTTCATAATCCCAGTGTTTTCTTGAGATTCTATTCTTATTCATGATGTAGATGACCTTTTGTTATGCTCTTCTGTTACAGAGTGCTGTGAAATTGACTCAATTTACCTTTTACAGCAACTCACACAGAAGGGTCACAAGACTTCAATGGAAAAACTTTCGTTTTCCATTGAAAATGGAAATGAGAAAATGTCCATTATTTAGGACATGACTTGACTGCTGAAGGGATTTCCCTCTTGTCTGAGAGAATAAAAACTATTGTATTTTCTTCAGCCTGAAACCAAAAAGACAATTTAGAGGCTTTTGGGGACTTGCAGAAGGTTATAGATTCTAGGTCCTAATTTTTTCCTTAATGGTCTCTCCATTGTGTGACCTCACTAGAAATGCATTACCAAAGCTTCACCTTGGGAAGACTGTCATGAGCAGGTATTTAACCAAATGAAATTGACCTTGCAACAGTCCCCAACTTTAGGACTTCCAAATTACACTAAACCACTTACCTTGTTCATTCATGCAAATAGCAATCAAGCATTAGGAGGTCTTACCCAAGAACATGGGGAAACACAGGCACATTACATGTTATTGCCTGCAGTTAGGCCCAATAGCTGAGGCATATTCCAACGGTTGAAAGGCAGGGGCAATAGTGACCAAGTTAGAAACTTTATCAGAGCTGGTTTTAAAGAATGAGTTTAATTGGTAAGTCCCACATGCTGCAGGAAGTCTATTAAATTCCAACCAAACTCAGCATTTTTCATCAAATAGACTAACATAAAACTTTTCTCTTGTCTTCTTTGAATCCTCATCTAAAATTCTGTGGTCTACTTAACCATGCTATTTTGATACTCTGCCTGATAGTGGGGAAACCACAATCGTGTAAGTGCAGTGTCAGAAATAGGGGCCCCTTATGTTGATTTACAAGATGCTTCATTGGATAATCCCTTGGAGATCATATTTTGTTTTGATTGGTCCTATGCCAAAAGTCTCAAGTGGAAAAGATTAAGCAGAGTATGCTATTACCCCCTAAAATTAGTTAATAAAGAAGGGTACTCTTCCTCAATTTAAGTCAGTTCAATCTGTGGGACTTTTTTTTTTTTTTTTCTCTCTCACCTGAATTTGTCATACAGCTAAGTAAGGACAAATCAGCAAATATTTATACAGAAAATAGATATGGGTTTGGAGTACTATGCAACTTTGTCATGGTATGGAAACAACAAGGATTTCTTACTTCTAGTGGGACTCCTATCAAAAATGGACTTTAAGTAGATAAGCTTTTGTTATGCTATCCTGTTATCATCACAGATTGTCATTATTAAGATGGAAGCTGGCTGGGCACTGTGGCTCACGCCTATAATCTCAGCACTTTGGAAGGCTAAGGTGAGAGGACTGCCTGAGTCCATGAGTTCGAGACTAGCCTGGGCAATTTGGCGAGACTTCATCTCTACAATAAATCAAAAAAATTTTCAGGCATGGTAGCGCATGCCTGTAGTTCCAGCTACTTGGAAAAGTGAGGCAGAAGGATCGCCTGAGCCTGGCAGGTCGAGGCTGTGGTGGCTGTGAGTGTGCCACTGCACTCCAGCCTAGGCAACAGATTAAGATTCCAACTAAAAAAAAAAGAAATGATAGATGCTAATACCTGATTGAATCTGATTATCAAGGGAATGCCATGGCAGATTTTTATGCTAAATCAACTAGTGCTGAACGATTAGGATATGCAACTTGGATAAATTCCATAAGATTGAGCCAAGTTGATTGGAGTTGCCAATCAACTCCTATATAATGACCAATTTAATATACAGTGCAATTCACCTGATTTGAAAAAAATAAAAGTGGTGTCTAAAAAATTGTTAATTCAATGTTAAGCATTGACACAGATAATATGGATGACAACCCAGTCTTTTCTGAGTCTTCAAAGATTCCATTGTTAAAAGCTCTGCACTTTACAACTCATCATGGAACAGACAAAATAATCTGAGTTATGAAAAAATATTGGTGAAACGACTGTTCTAAAATGTCTAAAATGTTTGAATTGTCAAACTCAAAATCATGAAAAAACAATCAAAACCTCAGCTAGTCTATTTCTGCCACTGGACTGGTCATTTGAACACTTACAGGTGAACTCTATTCAACTGCCATTTCGCTGGGGTTTCAGTAGCTACTTGTGATGATTTATATGTTTTCTGGTTATGGAAAGGCTGTCTCATGTAGGCAAACCAATATTGTAAAAGTAGTCGCAAAATTATTAGAAAAATGTGTTTTCTTTATGGAGCATCCTTGGAGAAATGTCCATGATAGAGGTGCTCATTTTACTGGGTAAGCTACAAAGCAGTTAAATAAGGTGATACAGACACAATGTCACTGCCTTGTTCCTGATGCCTTCTAAAAAGTCTGAAATAATACATGGCAGTTTAAAACTGAAATTGGAATAGTTAACTGGATCAATTGGGTTGCCTTGGCAAAGGTACTATCATTGACTTCCATGACAATCAGATTTACCCCCACTGAATAATATAAGTGACCCCTCGAAATAGTCATAGGAAGAGCTATGTCCCTAATGATGAAACCTCTCTCCTGCTCTCCTAAACTCTGATGTGAATAAATTTTGCAAGACTTTAAGTCATGCCACAGTGTACTTTTACTAGGTAAAGGAAGATTTTTGAGATCCACTGACTGAGGACAGTCAAACTCTTCATTTTCTAGAAGCTGGAGATTGAGTCTTCTGAATATGAAATCAGAGACAGATTGCCCTTGAACTTGATTGCAAAGTTCATACCAAGGTCTTCTCACCACCCACACTTCAATGAAGCCTCAGGACCTCAAACCTTGAGCCTACATCATACAATTCAAAAGGGTCCTCTATGATTCCTAAAACTACATACCCACTGGAGACTTTCAGGTGAAGCTGACCAGAAAAGTTATCTCCAGAAGCAGAAGACACCTCAGCCGTGGACAGCTTTTCCAGGATCACAAATCAAGACTTCATGAAATCCTTGTGTTGGTTTTTTTTTAAATTTTTATTTTAAAGATGTAGAGTACAATTCAGGGTTAGGTACATACATGGTCATTGTACAGGTAAAGTTTGGGCCTCTCTTTGCTTCCCACTTCACCTGGTTTGAGATCAGGTACTCTTATGGATGGTGTGTGCCCCTTCCCTACCCTGGCAGTTTCCCTCTACTGTCAATCCCCTTTTTATAGTATTATGATAATTTTTCAGGGTCTGTTTATGAGTGAGAACATATGATACTCAGTTCTTTGTTTCTGTGATAGATCACCGAGTACGATAGACTCTAAATCCATCCAAGTGGCTGCAAAGTTCATAATTTTGTCCTTATTTATGACTGCATAATATTCCATCGTGTATATGTACTACATTGTTTTTATCCAGTCCAGTTTCAATGGGACGCACAGTTGGTTCCATGTTTTTGCTATTGCAAATAATGCTGCAATAAACATGCGTGTGCAGGTATCTTTTTCATAGAGTGATTTGACTTCCTCTGGGCATAGTCCCAGAAGAGGGATTGCGGGACCAAATGAAAGGTGAGTTTTTAGATTTTTTAGGAATCATCACACTGTTTTCCACAGACGTTGTAGTAGTTTACACTCCCACCAACAGTATAAAGGTATTCCCTTTTCCTTGCATCCTCTCCAGCGTCTGTTGTTTTTTGAGTTATCGATAATGGCCATCCTGAATGAAGTTAGATGGTGTCTCAGTGTGGTTTTAATTTACATTTCTTTGATGATTAGTGAGGCTGAATATTTTTTCATGTATCTGTTGTCTGCTCATATGATGTATTTGAAAAGTGTCTATTCATATATTTTGCCCACTTTTGATAGGGCTGTTTGTTTTTTCTTTTTGGTACATTTGAGTTCCTTGTAGATCCTAGATGTAAGACCTTTGTCAGATATACAGTTGGCAAATATTTTTTCCCACTCTATGGGCTGTCTCTCCACTCTTTTGATGGTTTCTATTGCTTTGCAGAGGCATTTCAGTTTGATGAGGTCTCACTTGTCCATCTTATCTCTCATGACCAGGACGTTTGGGGTTTTGATCAGAAATTGGTTGTCAGTTCCAATTTCCATCAGGGTGTCTCCTGCATTTTCTAAGGTTCTTATAGTTTGAGGTTTTACATTTAGGTCTTTGATTCATTTAGAGTTGATTTTTGTGTATGGTGATAGGTAGGGGTCCTATTTCAATCTTCCGCATGCAGTCAGCCAATTTTCCCAGCACTGTTTACTGAATAAGCTCTCCTCTCCTCAGTGGTTGTTAGTGCAGGCTTTGTCGATGATGAATTGGTTGAGAAATGGAGGTTTTGCTTCTGGAATCTCTATTCTGTTCCATTGGTCTACATGCCTGTTCTTGTACCAGTAGCAGTCTGTTTTGATTATTATAGCTTTATAATAAAGTTTGAAGTCTGAAAGTGTGA
>CAUYQG010106879.1:47-38580 GCA_963574415.1 Tarsius wallacei
ATGCTAATGAAATATAATGTTTGAATATACTTAACTGACAATTATATTGCAGAATGTGCAATCCTTTAAATCAAAAGAAATTTAAAAACAGGAAATGGTGAAAAGAACAGAAGGAAAGGAAAATAAAATCAGTTCAGAGGTGAAATAAAAGTGCATATGAAAATAAGATTCCTAAGTCGGGCTCTGTGGCTCAGCCTGTAATCCTGCGCCTAGGGAGGCTGAGGTGAGTGGATTGCCTGAGCCCGCAGGTTCGAGACCCGTCTGGGCAACTTGACGAGACCTCGTCTCTACAATAAATTTAAAAAAAACTAGCCGGGCGTGGTAGCGCGCGCCTGTAGTTCCAGCTACTCGGAAGGCTGAGGCGGAAGGATCGCGAAGCCCAGCAGGTTGAGGCTACACTGCACTCCAGTCTAGGTAACAGAGTGAGACTCCAACTCAAAAAAAAAAAAAAGAAAGAAAGAAAGAAAGAAAATAAGATTCCTAGAAGAGAAGAATTCAAATGATAAATACTTGAGATGATGGATAGATACCATAAATACCCTTCTGAGGCAGGAGATAGCTGGAGAAAGACTAGGAAGACAGGCTTGTGCCCTGGTAACAATGTAGCAAACTATTGGCAGGCCTCTCAGGCTCAGCTGATAAACAAGTTCCCTGCCAGCCTCTTAAGCTAGAGCTGAAGTACTCATTGCTAGGATAAAAAAGCTACCTATCAGCCCTACCTTCTGCTGATTGGTCCTTAAAACTGGCCCATCAAAACAGCTAAGTGTGGACTAATGAGCTTACAGCTAGTCCTAACCAAACGGCTTGTACAGCGCTATGTAAGCACCCAGTTTCAGTTCCAAATTGGTAACATCTTTCAGGTCCCCTCCCACTGTGGAAGCTTTTCTGTCCTCTCAGTAAATCTAGCTTTCTCACTTTCCGGCTGTCCGTGTCCCTCATTCTTCCTGCGCATGAGACAAGAACCTTGACCTGAAGAGCTGCAGAAGATCGCCCACCTGAAGAACTGCAGAAGAGCTGCAGAAGATTATTGGAGCCAAAGAGCCCTGCACCCCAGAGGCTGGCTTGCCAGCTGACAGAGCTGACTAAACCAGGAGAGCTGCTGGAAAAAGGTGAGACTCCGAAGCTGAGAGGCTCCCGGGCCTAGGCTTGTCAGCCCACTGAACCAACAATCGGGGGGGCTAGTCTTACCAGCCCCTCAATCGACCCTCTCTGGGGCTTGGCTGGCCGACCCATTGAGCTGACCCTCTCAAAGCCCAGGCTGACCTGAAAAATCTATATCACTTTCTTGATTATTACACATTAATATAGCAAAATACCACATGTACCCCATAAATATGTAGAAATATTATGTATCAACAACAAAAAAAAATGACCAGGTCCTGGTGACCAAATATTTGACTATTTTCTAGCAGACATCTCAGTAAGTAATAATCTGATCAGGTAAGTAAATTATCAGTTACAAAGAACTGAAAGGGAAAAACAAAGCAATTGACCAAAAATAAGATAATGGTAAGCAATAAAAGTTAATTACATTTGTTGGGAGAATAATGGATAGATGGATAGATAGAATGAAATAATATAAATATATTAACAAAATAGTTGTATCTATGAAAGGATTTATGTTTCTGGAAATAGAATAAATAGAAAAATAATACTCCTGATGTAGAAAATTATCAAAGTTGGAAAAGAGGGAATAAGACAGAGAGGATTCATGGGTCAAGGTCAAGTAACTACGGGTAAGACTGAAATTTGGCTTTTTTTTTTCTTCTTTTCAAAAAACACCAGCTAAATCCAGAAGAAGAAGCTGAGTAGCTAAGAAACTATTTTGTCAGGTGCTGGAAAAGTACAATTATGGACTGCAGAATAAATCATTGCCTTTACAAAATCCCAGCATTTTGTTTGGAATTCTGAAAGCTTACATCTCAAGCAGAAGAGACAGAATGGATTATACCAACTCTCATACAGATTGAAAGTTGATTTAGACACAACTCAATTCACAAAAGTGATTTGTATTTATACAGATGACCAGATAAGATGCATGGTGGAAGGAAATGTAAACCTTTTCTCTATGAAAAGTATCCTTAATCTGGGGTCGATGAGTTTGAATGATGTTCTGAGTTGAATTATATCCTTTCAAAATCCATATGTTGAGTCTGGATGCAGTGGTTCATGCCTGTAAACCCAGCACTTTGGGAGACGAAGGCAAAAGGATTGCTTGAGCCCAGGAGTTTGATAACAGACTAGGCAACATAGTGAGATCTCATCTTTATAAAAAATTTTAAAAAATTAGCTGAACATGGTGGTGGTCACCTGTAGATCCAGTTACTCAGGAGGCTGAGGTAGAAGGATCACTTGATCCTAATCGTTCAAGGCTGTGATGATTTGTGATGTTGTCACTGTACTCCAGCCCCTAATACTTCGGAATGTGAACTTATTTGAAAATAGGGTTATTTACAGATATAATTTGTTAAGATAAGGTCATACTGGAGAAGAGTGGGCCCCTAATTCAGTATATCTGGTGTCTTCATGAAAGGAGAACATTTGGACACAAACACAAAAGGAAGACATTGTGAGAAGATATCCAAATACAAGCCAAGGAATACTTGGTGAGTTGCTTGGAACAGATCATTCCATCATTCTTTCAAAAGTCACATGGTTGTCAACACCTTGATTTTAGACTTCTGGCCTCCAGAACTGTGAGTTAATGAACTTTGGATGCTCTAAGCTGTGTTGTTGTGGTATTTCATTTTCACAGCCCTACCTAAGACACTAATATAGATAAGAAAAAGTTGAATATTTGTTTTCACTAATCTCTAGCTTAAATTTAGAATTTTTTTCACTAAGAATATCAATATTCTTACTCATAAGTGGACCCTGAACATTTACCATAATACTCTAAGTAAAGGATTGGCAGCAGTAGGATACTGCCAGGGTGGAAGTGGAGGGAACACAATATCAATAAAGGTTCCTGATCCCAAACCAGGAAAAGTGGGGACCAAAGGGAGACCCAAACTTTTCCTGTACAATGTTCACTTGTATACCTATTCCTGAATTGTACCCCACATCTTTAAAATAAAATATTTTCTAAAAGGAATATCAATAGCAAACAATATTATTTGCAGTGACTTTGTCACCAACAAAAAACATGAATGTGTCCATATTATTATTGTTGAAGATATCTGTAGGTAATATTTATGCTTATCATTAGTTTATTTAGAATAGTTATTTAAACTGCAGTTGTATTTTGTTATATTAAATAATAAACATATACTAATAAGATATACATTAACATGTAATTTTGTTGATATGTTGATAAATATTTTAATGTAATTAGTTCCTTCTGTAACCTTATGTAATTTATCATGCATATTTTAAAGGATTAATCAGAGAAGAAATGTAGGAATTCATAAGACTTCCAAGGGTCTTCTTGTCACAATATACATTAAAAATATAATTTTTAAAAATCAAATAGCATTGTAGGCTAAAAATTGTATCTATAATTATTTACATTCAATTCTTGACATCGAGTCACAAACAGGGACATAAGAAAACAAAACAATAGGCTTAGAAGGAAAAAACAAAGAAGAAAATCTATACTATATATTTAGATAATGGGCTCATCACACATTACTTTGAAAATATATATAATATTTTGACAAAAGAAATTTGAGAATTTCAGAACTGAAAACTATAAAAATATTATATCTCAGTTAAACTTCTTAACATGAGGTTACACAAATTTGAAATAATTGCTAAACTGATCAGAAAACAATACACAGAAAAAAGAGAATGACAAAAGAATTAAAAATGCATAAGAGAGTTTAGAAGCTCTAACAAGTAACACAAAAAGGGATGGCAGATAATAAAGCAGAGAGAGTATCCAAAGTGATAATAGCTGGTGGTTTCTGAATCCAATAGAAGACACCAAACCATAGATTCAAGAATCACAAGAACACATGCCTAGACACATCTTGGTTACACTCTGGATTACAAGAAATAAAACATTTTGAAAAGAATAACTGACTCTTAAACAGTATCAATGGAAGTCAAAGAATGATCATTTTAAACAGATAAGTTAACAATTAATTAAGAATTCTATACACAGCAAATAATAGACTTTAAGACTTACCTGCTATCACTCACCATGAAATAACAGGACTTTTTGTCCTCTTACCTGGAACTTCAATAAGTTGGACAAAATACATGAAGAAGAAAACCACAAGATGTAAGTAACACACATGAAAAACAGTGATCTCTGAGAGACAAACCAGGTGAGGCCTTGATTAGTTACAGCTCACTTTCTAGAAGTAATTTTAAGGCTGGTGTGCCGGAATTAGAAGTCAGGCAGAAACTGAAGTTTGAGGAGGCCAAAGACCCTAGACTTCATAGAGAACTTAAAAGAGAAAAGGCTCCAAATATTTGTAAAGTGTAAAGAGTGTAAATTAAGTCTTTAACTGAATACTGAGCAGTGTATGCATGTGAGGAAATTCCCTGAAGTCAGGGAAATAACCACAAGAAACAACACATAAGGTTCTAGGGGCTTCTCCTATTTCCACCAGCCAGAATAGAAATGCTCATATTCACAGGCATTGGGTAGAGTACTGAGAAATATTTTGTCACAGTAGACCTATATTCAATGTTAGTTGCTCACAGAGCAAATTCTAAAGGAAATAAATCTGAATAAATAAACCCAAAGAAATAAAATTACAGATAAGTAACTAAACTATTTTCCAGGACAAATCTTAAAAATGTTAATAAGAATCTAAAAATAACCAGCACCAAACTAAGTTAAGTCTCAATGTCTAGAGTCAATTCAAAAATTGTCATATAAGCAAAGAAGCAAGACAAATTTGACTCTTAAAAAAAGAAATAATAATTATTATTATAATTAACTAATAATTATAATTATTTCTAATAATAATAATTAATTAAAACTACATTAGAAATGCCACAGATAGTAAAACTAGTAGAGAAGATACTAAAACCATTGTGAAAATTGTATTCCATATGTTCAAGAATTTAGTGCAGGGACCAGAAAACTTTTTTCTTTAAAGAATATGACACAAATTAAAAGCATCAAACAGTCTCTTTCATAACGAGTCAGCTTTGCTGTTGTAGTATAGATAGATGGATGATTGATAGATAGATAGATAGAAAGATAGATAGATAGATAGATATAGAGAGATAGATATAGATAATATATAAACAACTATGGCTATATTCCGAAACTTTTTTTAAAAAATAAAGACTGTACTGTAATTGGTCTGTAGAGTGTAGTTTGATAAATTTGGATCTAGAAAAAAAAGATGGAGCATTTTTTAAAAGATTCATAGAAGATAGTTTTAAAAATTAAGATCCAGATATAGAAACAACATTGCCTAAGATATAAAATATATTGCATGACATTAACAAAAAATAAGACATTGCAGATGAAAATAATAGTAAATTTGAAAACACTACCAGCAACTATAGAAATGTATCACACAAAGAAAAAATAATAATTGGAAAAAAAAATCCACAGTAATATGTGTTACAAATTGAAGCAGTTTAATGTGTGTAATTAGAGTCCTCAACTTTCTGAGATACAGAAATAAAAATTATTTCATGTATTAATTATTACAAATTTTACAAATTTAACGAAAACTCTAAACATGCAGACAAGAAACGCAAATAAGCCCAAACAAAATAAATATAACTATATAAGATGAAAATTTAACGCTCTTGGAAGAAAAGACGGGTGACTATGGAAGAGGCAAAGGTATATAGATGGAAGGAAAATAAAGCCCACTTAACATATAAGCAAATAAGTTACATTTGGGACTTCACAAAAATTATAAATTTCTGTTCATTCAAAGACACTCTTGAGACAGAAGCCACAGATTAGGAGAAAATAAGAACGTGCACAATATTTTTTTTAAATCACTTTTCTAATATAAACAAAAATCCTAGGCATCAACTGTAAAATATTACTTAGTTAAAAATGACTTGAACATATGAAGACATGTGAATTTATAAGAATATAGATTGATGTTTAATATATTAGCCATCAGAAAAATGCAAATTAGAAGTAAAAGTGAAATACAACTAAGAAAAACCTAAATTGACTAAAATTAAAAATTCTAAAACACAAAAAATTAGAGAGTATACAAAATAAATATATTTGTCATACAACTAAGTTGGTAGTATAAAATGCTACTGGAATATTGGTAAACAGACTTAAAAAATAAAGGGTAGACATATAACTATTTTATGATAAAGCAACTTCACTAACAGTTGCTGACATACTGCTCAAAATTAAAATAGATTTCCTCAATAGCCCTGTGTAGTAATGTCTACTAAACCTTCATTTATAATGCAGTAAATAAAGAAATCAACAACTCTACAAGGAATGGATAAACAAGTTGTGGAACAATCACACATTAGGTTGTTAGCAACAAAAAAAAAAATGGAAAGATTCATGTGTACAACATACAACTTTTAAAAACAATTATGGTGAGTGAAATAAAGCAAATACAAAAGACCACATATGCTATTATTCCATTAATAGAGAAATCAAATCCATGAAAACTGGTCTATGTAATAAAAATCAGAATAGTGTTTGCTTTTGGTGGATTGAGGAGCATTGTCATGAAGCAGTCACAAAGACAGTGTTACTTCAGTGATTGGATTTGGTGACCACTCTATAATGTCATGTAATAAGGTGTTCAAAAGCATATGTATAAAAAAATTCCAAACGTCCCACAAATAATCTTTATATATCCTTTATTTGGTTACACCAGCATATACACTTGTCAAGGCTCATCAAATTATACACTTAAGAACTCTGAATTCAATTATTATATTAGTAGTAAGATAGTAGTAAGATAGAACAATATTAAGCTAACAATCTGACATCAAAAACAAAAACAAACTAAATCCAAAGCTATCAAAACAAAATAAATAACAAAGATCAGAGCAGAACTAAATGATATTGAGACCCCTAAAAAAAGTGAATGATACAAAGAATCAACAAAATAAAAATTTGGTTATTTGAAAACAAAAATACAATTGATGTACCACTAACAAAAAAGAGAAGAGATTCAACAAAAAAAGAGAGAAGAGATTCAACAAAAGACAGAGAAGTTTCAAAGAAGCACAATAAGAAGTTACAAAGATAACATTATAACCAATACCACAAAAATAGAAGAGATCATCAGAAATTACTCTAAGCATTTCGATCCACACAAAATTGAAAATCTATTTTTTTTTAAAAAAGGATAAATTTCTGGAAACATACAACCTCTCCAGTTTGAGCCAGAAATAGAAATCCTGAAAAGACCAATAATGAGTGGTGAAATTGAATCAGTTAAAAAAAAGAAAAAAAAAAAAAACTCTCCACAAAACACAATCCAGGATAAGACAAATTCACAGCTGAATTTTACCAGACTTACAAAGAAAGATTAGAATCAATTCTACTGAAACTGTTCCAAAAAAATTAAAGAGGAGAGAAACCTCCCTAACTTATTTTATAAAGCTAGTACAACCCTCAACAAAGTACTGGCAAACCGAATCCAAGAGCACACAAAAAATAATACATCATGATCAAGTGAGCTTTATTCCAGGGATGCAAGGATGGTGCACCATATATGCAAACCAACAGATGTGATTCACTACACAAACAGAAGTAAAAACAAAAACCATATGATCATTTCAATAGATGCAAAAAAAGTACTTTAAAAATCCAGTACCTATTTATGATAAAATCCTCAACAAACCGGGCATCAAAGGAACATATCTCAAAATAATAAAAGTCATGTATGACAAACTCACAGCCATCACAAATCTGAATGGGAAAAATTTGAAAACATCCCCCCTAAAAATGAAGGCAAAGCAAGTATGACCACTTACACCATTCATATTTAACATAGTACAAGAAGTTCTAGCCAAACCAATCAGGGAAGAAAAACAAATTAAAGACATCCAAACTGAAAAAGAAAAAGTCAAATGATTTCTGTCCACATGATATAATCTTATACCTAAACAATCCTAGGCTCTTCCAAAAGACTTCTAGGTTTGATAAATGACTTGAGTAAAGCTTCAGGATACAAAATCAATGTATAAATATCAGTAGTGTTTTTATACACCAATAATGTTCAAGTTGAGAACCAAATCATAGACTTGATCCTATTTACAACAGCTACAAAAAAAAAAATCATACATATAACCACAGAGGTGAACGAACTCTATAAGGAGAACTACAAAACACCATAAAATACTTTGTAGCTGACACAAATAGAAAGACATCCCATGCTTCTGAATTAGAAAAGTCAGTATCATTAAAATGACTATATTTCCCAAAGCAATCAACAAATTCAACACAATTTTTATCAAATTACCAACATAATTTTTCACAGAATTTTAAAAATTCCTACATCATGTGGAATTTAAAAAGAGCACAGATAGCCAAGGCAATTTTAAGCAAAAAGAACAAAGCTAGAGACATCAAATTACCTGACTTTACATTATACTACAAAACAGCATTGCAATGATATAAAAATAGACACATTTCAGTAGAACAAAATAGAGAACATAGACATAAAGCCACATATCTAAATGATTTTTGACAAAGTCAACAAAAATATAAGCTGGGGCAAAAAACAACCTATTTAAAAAATGGTGGTGGGAAAATTGGAAAACCATATGCAGAAGAATAAAATTGACCCCATATCTCTCACCATATACAAAAATTAACTCAAGATAGATTCTAGACTTAAATGTAAAACCTGAAGCTATTAAAAAAAATCCTAGAAAAAATCTAGGAAAAATTTTTCTGGACATTGACCTAGGAAAATAATTATGACAGTCCTCAAAAACAAAGACGACAAAACCAAAAATAGACAAATGGAGCCTAATTAAATTAAAAATATTCTGCACAACAAAAGGAATAATCAACAGAGTAAGCAGACAACCTACTGAATAGGAGAAAATATTTGCAAACTTAAGGATGATATCTAGAATTAAGGAACTGAAACAATTCAACAAGAAAAAAAGCAAATTAACCCATTTAAAAGTGAGAAAAGAACAAATATTTTCAAGGAGTCATCAAACATGAAAAAATGATCAAAATTGCTAATCATTAGAGAATTGCAATTTAAAACCCCAATGAGATGCCATTTCATACCAGTTAGAATGGCTATTATTAAAAAGTCAAAAAACAACAAATGTTGCTGAAGATGTGAATAAAAGGGGATGCTTATACACTGCTGTTGGGACTGTCATGGAAAAAAGTATGGCGATTTCTCCAAGAACTAAAAATAGAGCTACCATTTGATCCAGCAACCCCACTGCTGGGTATCTAACCAATGGAAAAGAAATCATATTATAAAAAAGATGCCTGCATTTGTATGCTTATCTCAACAGTATCCACAATAGCAAAGCCATAGACTCAAACTTAGTGTCCATCAACAGATGTTTAGATTAAACATGTGATATATACACACACATGTATATGCCATGAAATACTACTCAGTCACGAAGCAGAAGGAAATAATGTTTTTTCTTGCAGCAATGTGGATGAAGCTGGAGGCCACTGTCCTAAGTGAAATAGCTCAAAAACAGAGAGTCAAATACCACGTTATCACACATAAGCGGGAGCGAAACAATAGGTACACATAGACAGAGGGTAATAGTAAACATTGGAGACTTCAAAAGGGAAGAGGTTAGGAGAAGGGTGAAGGATGAAAAATTACCTATTAAGTACAACGTTCACTCTTTGGGTAATGAGTTCCCTAAAGTCCCAGACTTCACCGTTATACAATGTTTCCATGTAAAGAAACTGCACTTGTACTGACTAAATTTATAAAAATAAAAAATGAACTCTGCACTTTACTGAACATGTGTTTATATTAATAAAAATTAAATTAATAGAATACATCAAAAACTAGACTAACTTTTATTCATGAATTTAGATTTTCATGAATTTAGATGTGTAGAATGAATAATCATTGTCAAGTTAGCTTTATTTTAGGAATATAAGTTTTATTTAGAATTTGCAAGTAAATCAACTCACCATATTAATAATAAATAAGATGATCATTTTAATAAACAAAGAAAATGATTTAATTAAATCCAGGGCTATTTAAGATAAAAGTCTAGCAAACTTGGAATATAAGAGAGACTTCTTAATTAGATTTCAAAAACTATAACTGGAACAAATCGTAATTCATTTTAAAGTGTTGCAGGCTGAGAATGGGAGCAAAACCAGAATGCCTACTGTCATCACAATGAACACAGTACAGTATGCTATAGCTAATGCAATAAAGCAGGAAAATATATAGTGATAGCAAATATAAAAAAAGAAATAGACCTATTATCATCTCCAGATGATACAGCTGTGGATTTGAAAAACTACAAGAGTCTTTAGATAAACTACTAAGTTGTTTAAATAAATCTGGTGGGTTTATAAAATTAAGTTGTATTTTTATATGCATGAAACAATCTCAATTTTAATTATAAAATTTTACAATTAAACCCACTAGAAATAAATCTTTTAGAAAATTTATATATATATTATATATGTATATATATGTGTGTATATATACACACACAATTTCATACTTTGGGAGAAGTCAAATATATTTTAAATAGAGTATCATGTCATTTGTTTGAAGATTCAAGTTTGTAAAAATATTTGTAATTTCCAAATTCATTACTATATTAATGAGTTTCTAATTAAAATTCAAAAATTTATTTTTGAGTGTGGGCGTAAACATCCAGATTGTAATACATTAAAAATTAGATTAACTTTATTCATGTATCTATCAATACATAGAATTGCAAAATGTATATAAGGATTGAAAAGTCCAGCCGGGCTCGGTGGCTCAGCCTGTAATCCTGCGCCTTTGGGAGGCTGAGATGAGTGGATTGCCTGAGCCCGCGGGTTCGAGACCCGCCTGGGCAACTTGGCAAGACCTCATCTCTACAATAAAAAATTAAAAAATAAAAAATAAAAAATAAAAAAAATCAGCCGGTCGTGGTAGCGCGCGCCTGTAGTTCCAGCTCCTTGGAAGGCTGAGGCGGAAGGATCGCCGGAGCCCAGCAGGTCTAGGCCGCGGTGGCCGGGAGCGGCCACTGCACTCCAGTCTGGGCGACAGTGAGACTCCAACTCAAAAAAAAAAAAAAAAAGAATTGAAAAGTCCAAACATATCCAAAGCAACCTTGAGTAAGAACAAGCCGGAAGGGATTACCCAACCACATTTCAAGATGGTGTCCATTATCAATTTATTGTCTCTAAGCTTCAAATCTACCCATATTTTCTCTGATTTGTAATACTAAAGTTGGAGCCTATAAATATGTCTTGTTAGCAGGCTTCATATTAGACTTTGATAATCCTGGGTACTGAAGGGATACTAGCAAAACCAGACCAGAAGAAAATGCTTCCCCATCTGCTACTGTTGTTTTATGTTCTTTTCTTCCTTACCTGCAGTGACTGATGGGCACGTGGGAGGTGAGTACTCACAGCAGCAGCCCTCCAGAAGCAGCACTGGTCAGCTCACCCTCCACCCTCTTGCTGCATTGCCTTCTTTTTCCCTCACTCTTTTAGCCTAGATATTGTAGCCACTTTCTTCATTTGCTGTTTCTGAGCCTTTTCGAATCCTGTTCACCCCTTTTATTTGTGAACCTTTTTTTTGTTAACAATTTTTTTTTTTTTTTTTGAGTTGGAGTCTCACTCTGTCGCAGTGGCCGCTCCCGGCCACCGCAGCCTCAACCTGCTGGGCTCCGGCGATCCTTCCGCTTCAGCCTTCCAAGGAACTGGAACGACAGGCGCGCGCTACCACGCCCGGCTGATTTTTTTATTTATTTATTGTAGAGATGAGGTCTCATGAAGTTGCCGAGGCGGGTCTCGAACCCGCGGCTTCAGGCAATCCACTCACCTCAGCCTCCCAAAGCACGGGATAACAGGCTGAGCCACCGAGCCCACCTTATTAACAACTTTTATAATAAATTTATCTGGTTCATGAATGGCTCCTACATAAAAATAAACAATAAGTATATAGCAATTAACATGAATCCTACTGGCTCAAACATAAGCAAACAAATCAACTGAATATAATGGAGAATCTCTAAGTAGATGCTCACATTTAAGAACACTTGTTTGAAGCAGAGGTGGCATTTCTGAACAGTGGAAAAAGTTCTCTTTTAAATAATTTGTGTGTGTGTGCTATTTGGAAACACACATTACATTTGACCTCTAAAACTTCTCAAAAGTCAACTTCAAGAGAATTATTGATCAATATGTAAAAGCAAATCAATATACCTTCTAGATGATAATATAGTACAATGTGCATGTTAGCTCAGGAAATATTTCTTAAACATTCTAAAAGCATTCTAAAATTGAATACACAAAGGAGTCAATGACTAATAAATGTTAATTACATCTATAATATAACTACACAGTGAAACCCAAATAATTTTTTTAAAGTCAAATATAGATTTTTAGGTTTTTTGTCAAATATAGATGTGAATAAAAACTGTCTAATTTAATCCAAGCTCATAAAAAGTCAACAGTTTTATATTGTTCTAATGTTATCGCTAAATCATAATTACAATTTTTTTCTAGAACACACGCACACTGATACTCTGAAACTGTCAAGTAATAGTTTAGTTAATTTATTCAGTTATCCAACAGATATTAATTAATTAATATTATTCAATAAGCTAGATATTGAGATTATAACTACACGAGTAATACGCAGAAATCATCATAAGGCAGTGTTTCAATTACTCATTACCACAATCATGTCCAAAGGCAAACTACAAAATCTTCATCACATTAATTTGTTGGCCCCATGAGTTCGTGTATTAACAGGGGTCAGCTGGACATGGCTAGATGGTTCTATTTCAAGAAATGTGTTTGGATGGGCTTTTTTCTGAAGTTGAGGCTTAGGTGTTTTGTATGTGGGATCAGTGTGTGCTCATTCTGTGGCCCTGGCTGAGGAGCAGCAGCTGCCCAGAGAAAAGTATGACCTAATTACATGCATATTTTTATTATCTGATAACACTTCATTGGCTGCAGCAAGGCATATCATTAAATTCAAAGTCAAGATGTGGTAAGACATACTTCCCTCATTCAGTGGAGGAACAGGAAAGTCACATGCGAAAGGATGTAGAGAAAGTGATGGCTGAAGAGTCAGGGTCATCTAGGCAATCTACTGATGCAGTTTGACCACATAATAGTATAGGTAATCACAAAATTCTAGCATTAACCATCGTACAGCAAGCAGGACTCCAGTATCTGTAAGACCAAACGTATATTTAAATGTAGTACTAAGAATGTATTAGCCAATAATTTAGGCCACTGGTTGTGAGTTTTATATTAAAGGTTAAAATAGAGTTTTAGTAAATCGTATCTATCTTAATAGAATCTTTGGATAAATTGTGGTGTGTTGCATTTTTCTTAATTGCATCGAAAGCTGTTTGATGTTTATTGTTTTTGACTCAGATTCAGATACAACTTCTATGATGAAGCACATCTTTCTTAAGCTGTTGTATGACTTTATTTCAGAACCAGATTTAATCTCTGTCTCCACAGTTGTGCTAATTAGCTCTTTTTATGTGTAATTTACTCTTCTCATCCCACCTAGTCCCATCACCACTGACTAAAAACCAATATACATAAGAAATATCTACTAACATTATAAAATAAAAACAACCAAATTGCCATATGAACCTCAAAAGAATGCCAAAGATCTCAGCAGTCCTTCCCCCTGGGATCTTTGAAAAAACAGAGTAAATATCCAGTAGATCATGTGTTGCTTTTAAAAAAAAATTATATATATAATATATATATATATATATATGTATATATTCCTGCCTGAAGGCTGGAGAATGGATTAGATTAGATGAGGAACACTGCTGAAGTGATTCATGATAATACAGTGATGGATGAGAACTAACAACTTACAACTACTTCTTACTTAGAAAGCAGCATGTTTGAACAATTCTTAGTCTACCCTTTTTTCTAGGGTGTGTCAATTCCATCTTTACTGCTTTCTGTTAAATGTTGACTACTGGTAAGAAAGACCATGATATTTTTTTTTAAGTGAAAACAAGCTTTATCATGAGGAATAAAAGAGATAATTGAAATTTAAATGACTGCATAGACAAGTAAAATACTTCTGAAATGACCACTTTAAAAATGAGAATTTTAAATTAACAACTTTTAGTCTTGGTTAAGGGTTAGATATATTAATAGTATTTTAGAAACATAGTAAACAAACCTACAAACGTATTTGTGACAATTACATTTTCATCAATGGAGCAAGAACATGCAACATGTAAAAGGATTTGACTTTGGGCAAGTTACTGTGCTTCAGTTGCTTTTTAAAATGAAAGTTATTAACAGCTGGGCACTGTGGCTTAAGCCTATAATCCCAGCACTTTGGGAGGCCTAGGTCAGAGGATTGCCCGAGCCCATGGGTTCAAGACCAACCTGGGCAACATGGTGAGACCTCATCTCTACAACAAATCAAAGAATTAGCCTGGCGTGGTGGCATGCATCTGTAGTTCTGGCTACCTGGAAGACTGAGACAGAAGAATCACCTGAGCCCAGCAGGTCGAGGCTATGGTCACCATGAGCGTGCCACTGAACTCCAGCCTGGGTGACGGAGTGTGAGACTCCAACTGAAAAAAAAAAAAGAAAGTTAGCCAATAGTACCTACCTCAGATGATTGTTGTCAGAAGTAAATGAGATAATATATGAAAACCACTGTATGAGCTCAGTATTTTAAAATATTATTATTAGAATTCTTATTGTATATATTATCACATGTAATAAATATAATGTCTCTCTTTTAAATTCAAAATTTTATCATCAGTCTTTAAAGTTTACAGTATATTAATCAATAACTCTCCAGAGTGCATCAAAATCAGAAATATGACTAGTCATTGTGCTTTTATTAAAAATGCTGTTACATATGCCACACGCCCTGAAAATTTTTAGTCAAAGCTATGAAATACACACATACACACAAATAATTTTTCCATCTGATACTTTTGGTTTGGGTTTTTATCCTGCTAGTGACTTGCAGTATTCTCTGGCACTTCTCAGTTCTCCATTATTTGTAAGTAAACAAAGAAAATCATAGAATAGGAATTTTGAGATGTTAATGATTGGGTAGACAGGAAAGTGGGAAGATATTAAATATGTGGAAATTTTACATGTGATTGCAATTAAAAAAATAAATTTGAGAGCACAATTGTATTAGTTAGAGTTCTCTAGAGAAGCAGAACTAATGTATGTTTACACACACACATGCACACACACACACACACACACACACACACACACTTTCATTCCCTCTCTCTCTCTGAGAGAGATTCATTATGGGAATTGGCTCATTCAACTATGGAGGTCTATAAGTCCCACAATATGCAATCTTCAAGTTGAAGACTCAGAAAAACTGGTGGTGTAATTCAGACTGAGTCCAACAGTCTGAGAGTTGTTGAAGGGGCAACTGGTATAGGGTAGTCTCCCCTTATCTGTGGGGGATACTTTCCAAGAACTCTAGTGAATGTCTGAAATCACAGATAGTACCAAATTCTATAGATACTATTTTTCATACACACACACACACACACACACACACACACACACCAAGGGTGCCAAAAAAAGGTATACATAATTTATCTATGTCTTACTTTTCAATGTTGAATTAAATTACAGTAGCGATGTGTCGTATAACGTTCTTTGAAAAGATGGTGTTAATCAAATGAATGCTAGCATCACCTTGCAACAGGCAAGACAGTCAAAGAAAATGGCAGAACAGTTGTTGTTTGAGTAGTACTCCACCATTTTTAAGTGGTATTTAAAAATCGAGACCGTTGTGTAAGTACAATGACAATGGAGACGTGAGTGTGCAACAGAACCTCCAACACGCCTAACAATAGCATGCATTCATGGCAAGTTTGAGACACATGATACTGTGTGTGATGTGCACAAAGGAAGATCCGGGAGACCTCGCACAACAAGAAGTCCTGCATTAGTTTGCCGTCATTAGAAGTGCCTGGATGCTGATAATCATCAGTCTGAGCACCTCTTGTAATTGCAGAAGTCAAACGTGACTTGTATTTATGTTTGTTATTGGTAAATATTGAGTTTTACAATTTTAATATAGTTTTCTTTCCTCTCTTAAAATGTGCATATGTATTTTGGCACCCTCTGTATATATGATAAAGTTTAATTCTTAAATTAGGAATAGTAGGCGATTAACAATAATAGCTAATAATATAACAGAACACAGATTCCAGAAGTAAAATGTCAGTTTCTCAACCAATTCATCTTCGACAAAACCTCCACCATCAACCACTGGGGAGAGGAGAACCTATTCAGTAAATGGTGCATGAGAAAACTAACTACGTGCAGAAGATTGAAACAGGACCCCTAACTATCACCATATACAAAAAACAACTCCAAATGGATTAAAGACCTATGTAAAACCTCAAACTACAAGAATCTTAGAAAAAGCAGGAGATGCAACCAATTCCTAATCAAAACCCCAGATGTCCATTCCCTGAGAGACAAGTGGACCCTCATTAAGCTGAAAAGCATCTGCAAAGCAAAAGGAACCATCAAGAGAGTGGGGAGACAGCCCATAGAATGAGAAAAAATATTTGTCAACTATACATCTGACAAAGGCCTAACATTCAGGATGTACAAGGAACTCAAACGTGCCGAAAGGCAAAAAAGCAAATAGCACCATTAAAAAGTGGACAAAAGACATGAATAGATACTCCTCAAAAGAAGACATATGGGCAGCCAACAGACACATAAATAAGTGCTCAGCCTCACTACGCATCAGAAAAATTCAAATCAAAACCACATTGAGATACCACCTAACCCCAGTAAGACTGGCCACCATTAATATAACAAACAACAACAGATACCGGCAAGGATTCAGAGAAAAGGTAATGTTTCTACACTGCTGGTGGGAATGCAAACTAGTTCAGCCTCTATGGAAGGCAGTGAGGCAATTTCTGAAAGAACTAGAAATTGACCTTCCATATGACCCAGCAATTCCCCTATTGGGAATATACCCAGAGAAACTCAAATCATTCTGCAAAAAAGATACCTGCACATGCATGTTTATCACAGCACTATTCACAATAAGCAAAAATATGAAACTAACTGTGCTGTCCATCGAAAGTGGACTGGATAAAAAAAATGTGATACATATACATGATGGAATATTACACAGCCATAAAGAAGGAAAAAATTATGAGTTTTGCAGTAACTTAGATGGATTAAAGTCGATAATACTCAGTGATCTATTACAGAAATAAAGAACTGAGTACTACATATTCTCACTCATAAGCAGACCCTGAACATTTACCACAATACTATAAAAAAGGGATTGGCCGTAGCCAGAAACTGCCCAGGGGGTGGGAGGTACATAACATCAATAAGTGCACCTGATCTCAAACTATGCGAAGTGGAACAAAAGGGAGGCCCAATTTGACCTGTACAATGACCACTGGTATACCTAATCCTGAATTGCACCCCACATCAAAATTTAAAATATAAATAAAT
This sequence comes from Tarsius wallacei, assembly GCA_963574415.1. NCBI lineage: Eukaryota > Metazoa > Chordata > Mammalia > Primates > Tarsiidae > Tarsius > Tarsius wallacei. Next base: position 17,614 of record CAUYQG010106879.1, read on the forward strand.
GAATAAAATAAAACAATTAAAATAATATGCCAGCATCACTACTCATGCACTTTGGGGAGACATTATAAAGCAAAATAAGGATTACATGAACACAAGTATCATAACAATTGATGTGATTACTGAGATGGCTATTAAGTGACAGACTACCAAGTCACATGTGCAAAGCAGATATGCTAGACAAAGAGATAATTAACCAAGGCAGCATGAAGTGTCATGGTGCAAGATTTTATCATACTATTTAGAAGGGCATGCAGCTTAAAACTTATGAATTGTTTATTTCTGGAATTTTCCATTTAATATTTTCAGACAGCAACAGACAGCAAAACTGTGACAGCAAAACTGTGGATAAGGGGGGAATATTGTAGACATCCCATGGCAAGGAAAAGATGGATGTCCCAGCCTAAAGAAAGGCAAGTTCCATGTTCCTCTGTCTTTTTGTTCCATTCTGGTTTCAAAGGATTGGTTGATACCCACCCACATTGCTAAGGATGGCTCTTCTTTGCTCAGTCTACTGATTCAAATTCTAATCTCTTCCAGAAACACCCTTAGAAACACCCAGAAATACTGTTTAGCCAGCTATACAGGCATCCCTTAAGATAGTCAATGTGACATGTAACCATCACAGTAGTTACTCAGCAAGATTGTGTTCGGTGCTCATTTACTCCTAACTGAAAAGGACCCCCAAACCCCCAGAATTTATTTATTAAATATTGTGAGCCGGGCTCGGTGGCTCAGCCTGTAATCCCGAGCTTCGGGAGGCTGAGGTGAGTGGATTGCCTGAGGCCGCAGGTTCGAGACCCGCCTCGGCAACTTGGCGAGACCTCATCTCTACAATAAATCAAAAAATCAGCCGGGTGTGGTAGCGCGTGCTTGTAGTTCCAGCTACTTGGAAGGCTGAGGCGGAAGGATCACAGGAACCCAGCAGGTCGAGGCTGCGGTGGCCGGGAGCGGCCACTGCACTCCAATCTCGGCCACAGAGTGAGACTCCAACTCAAAAAAATATATATATTGTGTATTTATTCTTAGATGTTTAAGAATATGTTCAATCACCTTCAAAGTACTCTCCATGTTTCAAGATAACTTTTTCCACTGAGCAAAACAGTTTTTGAACTCATCAGTTTGGATGCCTTTTAGTGCTTCTGCTGTTTTTTTGTTTCATTTCTTCCACATCAGCAAAAAATTTCCCTTTGAGGACTTTTTTCATGTGGTGAGACAAAAAAATAGTCACTGGGGTGAGTGAGGTGAGGTCAGGTGAATAGGAATGGGTCACGGAGGTCATGTCATTTTGGGTCAAAAACTGCTGCACACTCAGTGTGGTGTGGGCAAATGTGCTCATAAATCACCCATCATGAAAATGGGCAAACACCTTGAAAGAATCTCAACCCCCGCCCCAAAGCCCACTAAAGCCTAACACAGTCTCTTTGACAATGTGTACACAAATTGGTACACATAGTTGGTGCATAAATGCCAGTGAGTTCCTAGAACAGTTACGGAGCAGAGGAAGCCTATACTACAAGGAGCCCACCCTCCAAAACATAATTCCAGTTTTTTGGGGGGGGAGTCCCTTCTTGTATTAGTATTCTATTGCTGCTGTAACACTTCTGGCTTAAAATAACAAAAATTTATTATTTTATATTCTGGAGTTCAGAAGTCTAAAACAGATTCTTCAGACTGTTTTGTTCTTATGACTGTGTTTGGAAGCAGTAAGGGAGCATCTTTGTCTTTGCTTGACCCAGCTTTTTAAGGCCATTTACATATCTTGGTTCACGGCCCCTTCCTCTGTCCTCAAAGCCAACACCATGACATATTCTCTTCTCATTGACATTTGCTTCTATTCTTACATGTCTTTCTGATTCTGATCCATTACCTCCCTTTTAAAAGAAAATTTGTGATTACATTGGGACATGCAGATAATAAATAATAAAATGATCTAAGATAATTTTCCCATCTCAAGATTCTTAATTTAACCACATTTATAAAGTTTCATTTTATCATGTAAGGTAACATATTTACAGGTTTTGAGTTTCAGGACACAGATTTTAGGGGGTTTTTATTCATGCCATCACAGTTTTCCATACTATATGGGCTACCATTGAAGGCAAAAAAATTAGAAATAAAAAATTAACAATTGTATAATCAAAGTCTGACTCAGTGGGGATTAAAAACCAAGTGTGATATGAAGTTAGAGATGTGACAAATGTGAACAAGAATAAAAAGATGTTCTTTGCCAATGGAAAGGCATTCTGAAGATAATCTGGAGATAAAACACTGAATAAAGCCCAGTTTTTTGTTTTTGTTTTTTGTTTTTTTAGGAAAGGAGGAAGAAAAGAAAGTAATTAAATCAATCAGCAAATCAATATTAAAAATCTCCAATGTAGAGATTGTGGCAAGACAAACCGGATAACATCTGTAATATGTGGACAATTTTTGAGAATTTAGACAATTATCAACAACTTGCTGTTGAATATTTAGTTTAGGGAATATGAGCAATTTTTGAGAATTGGCTGTGGTGTATCTACTTGAATAATTTATGATTGTATTTTTCCTTGCATAAAATATGATAACAAATATGAAAACATCAAAACCTAACACCTTTCTCTTCTGAAAAGTTTGCCTCTCCCCAAATGAGAAATGTTAAAATATAAAGTGATTAGTCGATGCTTTGACTCCTCCATGTCGTTCCATCATCCCAATTCAGTATATAAAGGTAGAATCTCAACATGGTGGACTGGCGATACACATACACACACACACACACACACACACACACACACACACACACACACACACGTATCTATATTCTTTTTTCCTAGTCACAACTCTACATGTGTCACATGAAGTTGATAGCCAAATATGAAGTTTTATTGAGACATTATTTAACATTATGGTTTATATTGCCAATCCAAAACATATGTCCAAAGCAAATGTGGTAATGACATATCATTTTTCGAACTTGAGTTTTTAACCACCAAGAAGTTTTAAATGGTGGAATCAAAACTGTTGCTATACAGAGGTTAGAAGACTGCCAGCTGTGAGTCATTATTATTTTCTGGTAGCATTTTATAATAGAAGAAATAACACTGTTAAAGAGAGAAAATATTGTATTATCTTCAACAGAAGTAACTGAAAGCCAGTATCTATCATATTTGCTAAACCTATTAGAACAAGTTAAACACATTTCAGGAAATTCTGAATTATATGAAAGGTAACTAAACATTGCACTCACAAATTAGTAGATTTCCAACATCTTAGAGCAACAGATTTAGTTATTTACTTGTGCTTCTTCTTTTCAAAAAAAAAACTGCTATGTTTTAAGCTGTCGAATAAATTCATGAATAAATAAATATTTTTGTATATCACTATCCACATTCTATAAAAAGAAGAAATGATACTGCTCAGCAATTATTGTATATACTCAGGACTGTGAATTTCATGAAGAGTTAAGAAAAACCTAGTTTTGTTCTACACCTGATTTGTCATTTAAAATGAAGTTTTGTTTCATGAATCAGTTAAGACATCTTATGAAATAAGTATTTCACCAGAAGAGCCTGGAATATCTCCATATAAAAATTTGGTATATGTAATATTTCTCTTTTTAGGGCACATAATATCATACTATAGCAAAATAATTTATAAATACAATAGATAAAATGACACCAAAACTTACTATAGTAATGACTCAAACAAAAATTTAACACTGGATCAAGTGCTTTATGCATATAAACAGATACACTACCAAAGGTACAGCTTTCTTGTGATAAACACAAACAATCTTTAATCAGGTACTTTTCCAGGGATTCAAGGAGGAGAACGCACTAATGTTTGTGACATTCAATGTGATTATTATATTCTAGGCACTTCTTAAGGGCCTCACATATATTAACTCATGTTATCTTCACATATATAAAATTATATATATAATATACAATATTATATATATATAATTATCTTCATTTTGCATATGAGGAAAATAATGTCAATAGAGGATAAGTAACTTGCTCAAAGCAACGTAAGTATTAGTTGTACTAAGGCTGTCTGCTTTCAGGAAACCACGCAACTAGCTGTCTTTTTGTATAGCCTGTATTGTGCATATTTACTTGAGTAGAAAACAGTGGAAAAGTTCTATTGTGTACTTATTATTGTCAAAATTACTTTAACTAAATAGCAAGTCATTTCAATATCAAATTTATAATCTGAATAAAGAATTTTGTAATCAGACATTCAACATACTGTTTTATATATCACACATTTGTTATTTAATATTTCTGCCTTACCTATCTTGTATTCTATCAGGTCAGCTGTGCAATTTAAGCAATTTCAAGGTATAGTAAACCATAAACTAAATTTCCATAAATATTCTATATGGAAGACAGGTAAAAATAAAGATGTCTACAACAGTGAATCTCTACAGATATCTGAGATGTATGTACTGAAATGATTTAACACACTTGGATTGCCCAGGATGAAAAATCACTTTCTATGAAAAATTATATCAATATAGGTGCATTCACACTCTGAATTGGGGTTGCTTCCAGACGTGACACGTATACTTTACAAATCAATTTACATTAAAGAAGCAATATGCTGTATTAAAACATTTTTGTAGTAACATTAAGAAGGAACCATCAATTTTAAAGGTTGAAATTGCTTCTCTAAATATTCAGTGTACATTGTGATCTACTTGAATGATGCCTGTAATGCATAAGCTTTTGTATAATCACTAGAGTAGAAGTGAAATATTTCTCTTTATCCCAAAATTTTGAAGTATTTATATAGCTCTCTCATATCCTGTTGATTTCAGGAAGAGAATTAAGGTGTTTACTAATGCTATTAGTGAAAATGGGGATGTGATAAATGAAGATACTTGTGTCATGGATCATTGTGCTAATGATCAATATCCACAAGTTCCTAGAAGTTACAGCTCTTACAAAAGAAAATTAGTCAATGCCGATTACAATTTATCAAGGTGTCATTCCTAGCTTGTGTTCTGTAAATGCATTAAAGATAGTTTACAACAGGTTTGAATGTAAAAGGTTTAAGTAGCCCATTTTTTAATGAGATGCTATTTAAATATAAAGTAGTATGCAAATAACCAAGTGAGAAGGAGTAATTTGATACAAGAAGTATAGATATTATACAGATAAATATATATTTTACATGAAAAGTTTATACATGAATAGTATATATATACATATATAACTATGTGTGTGTTTATACACACACACACACACACACAAACACATTCTTTCCATTAGTCATTTCACACCAATTTTTCAGATAGATTTGGTCAGAGAAAGTAAAGCTTATAAGTTTATTCTAAACTAAAGATGGGTCAGGATTGGATATCTATTAAGATAAAAACTGATGTTAAAATCTATTTTCCTATAGAATTCCTTAAAAAGCAAGTTTTCTAAGTCATAGATTTAGGAGACAAGGCATAAAAATCTATACAATCTTGAAATATTATCATAAAATTCACTTAAAATTGTTCTAATAAATAACGCTACTTAATATTTCTGCAAATGGATAAAAAAATGTTAAGTTCAAGGATAGTTCAGATAATTGGATTTATTGCTGGGTGTACTCATGTGTCTCCTCGTTGTTTTCTTGGTGTTTCTATAATGCACTGGATCAATTTCCTAGATTAAAGTGAGTCTATTTTAGTATTCAAGCTGTTTCTATACTTTAGTTAGCCCCAACTTGCAATCAAAGTGTCCTAGGAAATAGTCACTATGAGAGTTAATTTCATGTTAGCTGGTTAAATACCTAGTTAATCATTATTTCTGAATATGTCTGTGAGGGTGTTTTCAGAAGAAATTAATATTTGAATCAGTAGACTGAGTAAAGAAGATTGCCCTCACCAATTAGAATGGATCTGTCAGGGGTTTAAATATAAATAAAAGGCAAAAGAAAGGCATATTCATTCTCTAGGTTGCAGTGAGACACTCATCTTTTCCTGCCCTTGGGCATAGGAGCTCTTGTTTCTCAGGTCTTTGCTCTCAGGAACAAAATGGCATCACTTACTTTCCTGGTTCTTCAGCTTGCAGATGACAATGTCAAAGGGTTAATCAGAATAATTTGACTTAAGTAGACCTATGGCATTGTCTAGTTCATCACAGTATTCCTAGAAGTAGGAAAGGTAGGAAGCCTACTAAATTCTTACTTGATCTATATAAGCAGCAAAATTCTTGGTCAAGTAAGCAAATGTCTAACATGAATGATAAAAACAGAGAGTCATGGCCCCTCATTCAATTTTCGGACTTGATCCAGCTTGCGGACCTAGAACACCTTGAATGAAAGGGAGATCAGATCTCCTCTAGGAAGGATACTGTTACACTGTAAAAAAGAATTATACTGTTAATGTTTCTTCCAGTCATCCCCAAAGGACCTATGGCTTTTTACAAGGGTAACTCTACATTGGGAAAAGAGGGTTAATCAGAGCTTTTGGGGTCTGCTCATTATTAACTCTAATCTGACAATGATCCTAGGAGACCCAAAATGTCACGGTGGCCTTCTAGTCAGAATGGCAGCATACAGAGATCTGGTAATCAATAAAATTTTAGCTTTAGTACATTCCTGAACCCATCCTGTGGTTAGTCCTCCAGGTCCAGATGCATAATTGGAATAGACTTACTTAGCAACTGGCAGAATGCCAAGATTGGTTCCTGGCCAATGATATATGGAGTGAGGGCTCTTATGAAGGAAAGGCTAAGTGAAAGTCACTAAAACGGCCTCCACCTATGAAAAAAATAAGCAATATCACATTTCTGGAGGGACTGAGAGATTAATACTGCCATCGAGGCATCGAAAGTAGCATAGGTGGTGATTCCTACCACGTGCCCATTCAACTCTCTTATTTGGCCTGTGCAGAAGGTGGATGGATCTTGAAGAATGACAGCGGATTGCTGTAAACTAAGTAGTGACTCTAGTTGCAACTACTGTACCAGATGTGGTTTCATTGATTGAGCAAATGAACACATCCCCGGGCATCAGGTATACAGCTATTAATTTTCCTCATCTTGTTCCATAAAGTGATGAGAAGTAGTTTACTTTCAGCTGTCAAGGCTAGCAATGCACCTTCACTGTCTTATCTTAGGAATATTCCAAGTGTATAGCCCTATGTTATAATTTCACTTTCAGAGATTTTGATTACCTTTCTCTTTCACAATGCATGACACTGGTCTATTATCTTGATGACATTATGCTGATTAGTGAATGAGGGAATAGCAACTACTTATCAATAAGATATTTGCACTTCAGAGGGTGGAAAATAAATTCAACTAAAGTTTGGGGGTCTTATAACTCAGTGAAATTTCTAAGGATCCAGTGGTATGGGGTATGATTCTTTTAAAGTGAAGGATAAGTTGTTGCATTGGGCCTCTCCTGCAACCAAAAAAAAGGCACAATGCCAAGTGAGATTTTTTTTATTTTGGAGACACTATATTCTTCATTAGGCTGTGTTACTCTGGCCCATTTAGCAAGTGACTTGAAAAGCCGCTAGTTGTGAGTGGAGCCCAGAACCAAAGAAGACTCTGAAACACACCTAGGCTGCTCTGTCACTCGAGCATATGATCCATCAGATCTAATGGTGCTTGAAGTGACAGCAACAGATAGAGAGGCTCTTTGAAACCTTTGGAAGGTCTCCATAGATGAATGGCAGCGCAAGCCTTTAGTATTTTAGAGCAAGGCCTACAATCATTTGTAGATAACTATTCCTTTTTTGAAAGACAGCTTTTTTGTCTTGCTTCTGATCCTTAGCAGGGACTGAAAACTTGATCATGAGCTACCAAGTTATCATGCAACTTGAGTTACCCATCACGAATTTCATGTTATCTCACCATAAAGGGGCTGCCACAAAGGGGTTGCACAGTAACACTCCATCATCAATCAGAAGTGTTATATATGTGATTCACCTGAGCAGGTCCTGAAGGCACAAGTAAGTTACATGAAGTAGCCCAAATGTCTAAGTTCCCACTCCTGCTATACTGTCTTCTTCTCTATTTGCACTTATGCTTTGATTCATATATTGGGTTACTCACAATTTGTAAGAACATATTGATGGCCTCCTTGTAAGTGAAAAAGGCATGAGTGCATGTCTCAGATCCCCGCAATACTCCTGCTTCGTTTCCAGCCATCCTTCAATATATACACTGTGCGATCATGAAGTGTTTCCTATGGGAAGTTGACATAAAAAGCTAAATTAAACCTAAATTACAATGGGCATGCATGGTATCATGGCATACAGATGTATTCAAAATGTGTGTCCAAAGAGCAGTAGGTTAAAGGAAATTTTTCTAGTAGGCAATACAACCACTTACAGAGGAAATATGGCTAGTGGTATGGACATACATTAAATTACTCACAGAGGTTTAGTGTACTCGTCGGGACTTAAGAATGACTATACTGGAAGAAAACAGGTGAGAAGGACCTTAGCATCACTCAAACCATTTCCTTTTGATTTTTCTTAGTAAGCCAGGGTTGATGATAGAAGAGGCTACATAAGTAGTCTCATTGACAGCAAAGAGATTATAGAACTCTGAGGCTCTAGAGGCTAGGTGTCAGTGGCTATCACCTGAAGCCTTCTCATAAACACAAGTATTATAGAAAGGAAAAGGATCAAAGTGTCAGACTAAGGACTTGGCCCACAGAGTTATAAAGATGGCTGATAGAACACAGTAGTCCAAAGGGGAAAAAGAGATGGCCAGCCAAGGTAGGTATGACTAACTTGTACTACTTGGAGGAAATCGTGATTGAATACCAGGAAGCTAAGGGGAACCACTCCAATGAAATGCCATCATTCTTTTTCCAGTTTCCTTTTTTGAGATAGTTTCCATACTTGGAACCCTCAAAGTGAAGAGGAATCCTCATCTCCGGAAAAGAGGAAACCTGCAATATCTCAGTCCTTCTACAAAGATATCTGTAGACCTTAACTTCGGGAAAGAGATCCAGACATTTCAAAGACCACTGAACACAGAGTCTGAGTTGACAGTGACACTCAGAAAACAAAAGTGCAATTGTGGCCCTAAAGTGATCTCTATGTTGTTGTGGAATATGAGATATCATGACTGGGACGGCCAAGTGGAAACTGTCCCCTTTACTCAGACAGTATAATAAATCATAGGTAATATTGTGTAGGGAAAACAAAGGAGATTAGTGCCATCCTTGAAGATAAAAAGAATGCAGAGATGGTAGCTTCCATCATACCCCAACCACCTCTCCGTTTAATACATCTGGTTCCTGCAGAAATCAGATGGATCTTAGAGGATGAAAGGAGACTACTATAAATTCTATAAAGGAGTAGCTTCAATTGTGGCTGCCATGCCAGTTGTGATGTATTTGTCAGAATAAATTAACATGATTTCTGACAAATGGTATACAATTAAAGATTGGGGAATGCCTTATTTTCTACTGTGATTAGAAAAGAGGATCAGGCTGGGCATGGTGGCTCATGCCTATATCGCAAAACTTTGGAAGGCCTAGGTAAGAGGACTGCCTGAGCCCACGTGTTCAAGAATGGCCTGGGCAACTTGGCGAGACCTCATCTCTACGATAAATCAAAAAATTAGCAGGGCATGGTAGCGTGTGCCTGTAGTTCCAGCTACTTGAAAGGCTGAGGCGGAAGGATTGCCTGAGCCCAGCGGGCTGGGGTTGTGGTGGCTGTGAGCGTGCCACTGCACTCCAGCCTGCACAACAGGTGAGACTCTGACTCAAAAAAAAAAAAAAAAAAAAGAAAGAAAAAGAAAAGAGGATTAGAAGCAGCTCATATTCAGACAAAGGCTGTATATATTTACTATTTTGCACTCTATTAGACATTCCTGCCTTCTAAGACAGTATGTTTCAAAGAAATCTAGATCAGAGTTCAGAAAACAAAGGCTTGGCACCGCTTTGTGTAGCGTATGTGTGCTAAAAAAAGATTTTTACATTTTTAAATAGTATAATATACAATTAATAAAACACTATAAGCTTTGAGTGAAAACAGTTGTTCAGTTTTGGTTCTTTGGCTGCAAAGACTAAAGTACTTACAATCATTTCCTTTACAGAAAAAGTTGGCCAACCCATGATCTAGGCTATCTTGTCATACTACAGAATAGTACAGTATATCTCAACTATGTAATTGATATGCTAATTGAGTTAGATGAATAGAACTTGTTATACTTTAGACAGATATAACATTTAAAAGTTCTAAAATTTTATCTGGGGCAAACTTAACTAGAGATAACATTTTTTTTCCATTTTGATATAAAATTTGTTTTTCCAGAATTTGATCCTGACTTTTATTATAACACTAGTTTCAGTTACTCAAAAAGGTTGTAAAAGCTTGTTATTTTGGATGTTTCTAAAAGTAATTGTGGCAAAACATATTTCAGAAATATGATGCATTGCCCTGTTTAAAATACTCTATAAAGTTCAGTTTTGCTTTATCCTGCTTTCAAGACTGCAACCCACTTTTGTCTTATTCATTTTCCTCTAAACACTCATATTGTAGCTTATATTTCTCTTGTGAAAACTTGATTTTTTAATTGTTTTATATTTGGTCATTTTAGAACCATGTGATTTATGCATCTAACTTTTTTACTTTTTAGTTTGACCTAAGCATTTGAAAATCTTCTTGATTTTTTCAGGTACTTTTCACTATAAAGCTCCCATTTTGTTGATTTTTTTCTAACTATTATTTTCATAGGTATTAATATACAGGAGGGTTGGACAACTTTTTTCAAGGGTTTTGCAGGCTTTTACTTTATGAGTTTTGCTGTTATGTACGCACACACACACACACATACACACACACATTTTCTTAGTTCACTCTGCATCATGAAAAAAAGAACATCCTCTGTTTTAATTAGAGTGCCTCAGGATACCTCAAGATATTTTTACATTGCCAGATTGCTCTTCATCCCAATTATATCACCCTTTCTTTATTCTCAGATGATTTTTAATTGCCACAAATAATCTTTATTGATTCCAAAAATGATAATAATTAACTTATTTGCATAAACTAAGTCATTGGAGGTAATTTACAAGAAAAAAAATAAATTTGCAGCTTGAAAGCAAATGGGTTAAAGAAGGAACAAAGAATAACTGTTTTGATTCAATAGACAAGGATCACTTTAAACGAGAGGTTAGTATAATGAAAATAATCTTTTAATTTCAAAAAACAACTTTAAGAATCTTCAAGTGATAGTGACCTATAAAAGGCAGCAAATCCTGAAACAAACAAAAAAGGATTGTGCAAAGAGATCATAAACAACCATGCCATGTCTCTGAAGATGACCAGAAAAACAAAAAATTGAAAACCATGCACTCATAAAAACTGCTAGCAACTTTTGATAAAAATAAAGACGTCTGTGGCATTCTTTCCTAGTACTGCCTCAATCAACCCTGCTCAACTCAGGTGGCAAGAACGGTGATATTACCGGCATGAACCTGGCCATGGAAATCAGCAATCTTGCTGCCAAAGGGGATGAAATACTTTGGGGATGATAAGTGGAAAGCTGCAATAGTGACACTGTCAGTAAAATTTACTAACTTGTAGTAGATGAATCAGGAAACTCACAGCTCTGCTTGCCTAAAGTTGCAGTTGCAGTAGGACAACTAGCAGATCAGTCTGAAGTTTAATGGGAACAGCCTTGGAATGAGAGCTCCACAAATCAGCTTTCCAAACCTGCCTATCTAACTGATTAGCAAACTCTAAATATGTACAGGGAGAATTGAGAGAATTTTATGTACAATTAAAGCCAAAGTAGATTGGAAAACTGGCTGAAGTTTAAGTGAGCTCCTTGACAAACACACAGGGTTGAGCTTTCTGGGCAAAATATTTGTCCAGATAATAACTAGCTAACCACTAATACATAAAATAGAATAAATAATGTAAAGTAAATGACCAATACTAAGGACAAAAACATAATACAAACTGACCCGATATTTGATTGAGCATGCAAAGACATCAAAGTAGTTGTTATTAAATATGCTCAAAGTATTCAATGGCACCAAGATGGAAAAAGCAAAGAAAAACATGTCTACAATGTCTCAACAAATAAAAATCTCAATGAAAAGTTCCTAATCTGAAAATTTTAGAGTTGAAAATATAATTCTAGAGTTAAAACACAAATTTGCTGAGTTAAACAGTAAATTAGAGATAGCAGAAAAGACAATAAATGAACATGAAGATAAATTAGTAGAAATTCTTTAATCTAAAAACCAAAGAGTAAAACAACTGAAGAAAATAGTAGTGGGTAGAAACACTAGCTATCTCATCTTTAGATTAGAATAACTCTACAATTTTATGTATTTTTCCAGAGTTCCCAAGAGGGATTGAGCTTTTTGACAACACATTATGTACTGGCTGCCTTCCCTTCCCTAACTCACTTCCCTAATCAACTATTGGTTTTCCTTGAATCACCTACCAGGTAAACTAATTGCCCTCAAATATGTCTTATAATCTTTTAGAGGATCCCAAATCTGCATAATAGTATATTAAACAACCTACCCTCAAATATGTCTTATAAGCTTTTAGGGGACCTCAAATCTGCATAATAGTATATTAAACAACTTATAGTTATACATAAATCATTTGCTGTCTATCTTTTTTTTCTAATGGAATATAAACTGCATAAGGAAAGAGATCTTATTTCTCTAAATTCATTGTTTTCTTTCCAGAAATTAGAATAATCCTTCCCATCATAGTAAATTCTTCACTAAATACTTGTTGAATAAGTGAACACATAGTAGGTCACTCATATTTTCATTTTGCTTTCTCCTATTATTCTATTTCCTCTCACCTTTCCTTTTTATTTTATAAAATAAAGAAAGGCAAAATTCATGCTAAAGAGGTAGATGGTCTATGTTTTAAACATACCTGGCTCCCTGGCTGTTGTTGTCTTTCACTTTTAAGGTTCTTTTCAGCCCCAAAGATTCTATTCCAAAACTAGATAATTATTTTATTTCAAAAAGTAATTCTGAACAAAGCTTTTTCAACTTTGATCTGAAAATCACAGCTTGACAGAGCTATAAAGGAAAATTTTCATCCAAAGGCAACTTAGCACTTGTGAAAAGTATTGTTTTATCTTATTAAAGACTGATCATCTCTTTGTGATGAAAGCTATGTAATTAAAATTTGTGGGGGTTTTTTTCTGTAAAGGGGAAACTACAGGGAGGGAAAAACAGACAATGATTGCTGTACTGAGCATGGTTGGGGTTGACTACAAAGGAACAACATAACTGCATTTTTGTATCTTGATCATAGTGATAGATAATAAGACTTTATACAATTGACAAAAGTTATACAACAGTACTTTAAAATAAGTAAATTTTTTCTCAATTTACATTAAAAATAATGGCCTATATATTTTTCAAACGCTCAATATTGGTCAAGTTTTCTTATCAGTTTGGAAAAAAATAACTATGTGAAGATTATTAACTGAGGTCACTTTAATAAAATTTAATTTAATGACATTAAAGCAGCCTTGTTACACAATAAAATAAAATTTGAATTTTCTTTTGGGGTCTATTATGATACCATTTAAAAACTATAAGATATTTATAAAAAGTTATTTTTTTTAGCAGTGGTTTCACTTTTTGTGTGTGACTTTCTCTGAATTTTGCTTAAAGTGGCACCTTATGAATTTCGTGATTTCATCCCATCATCAATATGAATATTTTAAACTGGGTTGAATGCATTCTTCCTTAACTGATTTTGATCCTCTATCTCTCCCCATTCCTACAATATTATTGAGAATTATAGGGGTGGAACAGCTAAAAGGGAGCAGGTAACTTCAGTTTTAACAGCTGTATTCAGCTTTATTTCTCTTTTGAGAATGACAGGTTTTTCTTTTGTAATTATATTCCAGATTAGAAACATTTTGAAACCAGCCTTGAGTAACTCATGTCATATTTTTCTTTTCACTCTCTTCTTCTCCTCTCCTCCTCCTCCTCCTCTTTCTCCTCCTCCTCCTCCTCCTCCTCCTCCTCCTTCTTCTTCTCTCTCTCTCTCTCTCTCTCTCTCTCTCCATATATCTCTGTCTCAAGGTATTCATCTCTCTACTGTTCTCAGATAAAGACCAAAAGCAATTATAAAATTCATAAGGTATCACTTTAAGCAAAATTCAGAGAAAGTCACACACAAAAAAGTGAAACCACTGTTAACCAAGGATCTTATAATTATCTTACAGTTTTAACATGGTATCATAACATATCCCAAAGAAATATGTTGATATTTAACTGTCAAGGCCAATAAGGATTTCAGTTTTGATGATGTTGTAACATATGGAATAATTTCTAATGAGATAAATTACAAAACCTCAAATCTTTAGATACGAGGCAATTTTTTCCTGCCTTTATAGTCCTATGATAATCTTTTTATTTTGCAGTTAGAAGATTTCCATAGGTTGGGCTTCTCTAACCACAGTTGTAAAATACTTGAGACAAATTAGCTGGAAAACATTCCAGACAAAGATGTCATATATTCAGCTTTACTTAAATATTTTTTGGAAAACTATTCTTAATTATTTTTAAGTTATTTATTTCTAGTGATTTAGTTATCTATTGCTGCATTAGATACTACTTCACAATTTAGAAGTTCATAACAATCATTATTTCTCATGATTTTATGGCTCAGCTAGAGAGATTTCTGCTGCTGTCACCTGTGTGCACTCGTGTGGTTGTATTCAGTTGAAAATGACTGGGATGAAAAGTCACCCTCACTTTTAGCAATTGGTGCTGAATGTCCGCTGGGAGGCTCTCAGTACCCCATGTAGCCTCCTTCTATTTTAGCAGACCAGAATGACCTCTTAAACTGCAGTGTCAGGTCAGCCTTCCAAAAGGATGGAGGCAGAAGCAGTGCCTTTTGAGGCTTAAGCTTTGGAACCTACCCAAGATTATTTTTGCCACAGTCTGTTACTCAAAGCAAGTGTTGAGGCCGTGGTATTTCAAGAGATGAGTTCAACAGACTCCTCCTCTCGATGGCAGTTGCTGGAAAATGTTATGACTATGCTTTTCAATCCAGTAACTCCTCAGCACAGTTCTTCAATAATGATCCACAGTCCCAAAGAATCACTTAATCTAATTTTATGAAGGATAGTCTTTTACATCTTTCATATCATCATTACTGGTCATCTACTAAAAAATTAATTTCAGGCTTTTTAAAAATCAAAATCTGGCTATGTGTCTCAATATAATATTTTTATTTTAGTACTTTATATCAATACATATATTTTAGGCATTACTATTCTAAAGGTATTATTTTAATACTCTCTGTGCTACTAATCTGTTTAAGCAGCATTTTGTATTGAACATTTGGCATGGCAACTTATTAGTGGCCATGAGAGATAGGTACTGCTATCTTGGTTTCACAGTTAAAGAAACTGAGGCTTGAAGGTATTAAGAAACTTCAGACTGGCATTCATCAATGTGGTGAAGGTCTCTCTCTTCTCCAAATTTTTTCTTTACAAAATAATACAATAATATACTGCCACATCATACATAAAAATATTGTTTTCATAAATTGATGTATCATTCATCTCCAATTTCGTACACAAAATCATTCAAAGTACAGATTTTGTCTTATTGTTGGTGTCCTCCTGTATTTGAATTGTGCATGCTAGTTGTTACTACACAGAAAATAAACATTCTTTACATAAATGGATACTAGTACCAGAAAGGCTAATTCCCTGTGAGCATCGATGATTCCAGTGGAGTGGCAAAGAGAAGCATCTCTTGTGAGGGATCCTTGAAAATCAGTCAAAACAATAACAGAGGTCAAAAAACTTTAATTTAGAAGCCACAGAGTCAGTAGACGAGTGGGGTGAAACTGAGAATCAAGAGAAAAGCCAAATCAAAAGCTAAAGGCCTGGAAAAATTTGAACAAAGGAAAAGAAACCTTACGTTTTGAAGGAGGTAGGAAACTAAGATAGTTTGTGAACCCTTACATAGGTATAAATTTAAGCAAGAGATTGAGTTATAACCTAAATGAAGGTGAGCTACCGGCTTCTATGGAAACTGAACTTTCTTTGGAGAAAAAGCACCCTCCTTTATGACCAGTCTTAAATAGGACACTCTTCCACAGAAAAAGACAGAGACATTATGTGTTCTGTAACTAAAGGCTTAATTCCCTTCTTTCTTTTATTAATGTCTTGTAAAAGTCATCCATTATTTCAGTAATGGGTACTGGCAGGGAAAAAATGAAAGAATTCTGGAAGGAATGAACACGTGTGATTGACAGAGCCCCAAAGACTCTTAAGACAAGCTTGGATAGTCTAAAGCCTTATGGCAGTTTTCAGAAAAGTACAACAATGCTTCCTCATTTCAGGTCTTTCAAAGTAGATTTGGCAATAAATACTGGTCTTTATGGATCATGAGTCTGACCCAGTAATGCCACTCCTTTTTCCTATAGAAGATCTGGTGGCTACTAATTTATGAGCTCTCAATAGAAAATAAATGGCCCGGAAAATATATTCCTACCACTAAAACTCAAATAAAAGGCATATGCCAAAAATAGACAGCTACGTAAGACATAGAATGAGGAATATACTTAGTAGGCATTGGTTAATAGGATTTGGTCATGAGGATCTTGTGTAACTGGCCCAGGATGTATATCATACTTCACTATCAAGGCAGGTGGGATTGATTTGAAATTTGATATTCCTATATTTTATATACGAAGACATGAAGAAAAATATGAGATTCAGATTTAATCATATTCCTGTTTGGAAAGGTATTTTTTTTTTCCATAGATGGTATATTTAAGCTTTGTTGAAACATTTTCCAATATATATGTGTAAGTGGTGTTAGAAAAGTGGTTATCATTATTATATATGTAAAATTTCTGAACTGGTCTGGAAAGCCAATAGTTGGGGTCTAAATGGTTGAGTATCCAATTTTTTTGAAAGCAAAAAAAGTACAAGAAAATTTTTCATTTTTAGTCAGATGTTTCTGATTAGGGAAACAGTACTAAAGCATTTATAACCTGAGATTAGGACCTTCTCACATTTACTGCACAAAATATCATATGGAAAATTCACACTCCTTGAACCCCAACTTTTACAATTAGAACTGAACACTCTTCTTCGTTATTAAACCACACTGGCCTCAGTAGCCACACAGTTTCAGAAAGTTACATACTAGCCCTAAAGCAGGTCACTGCTAACATCTCTCTTTCTCTTTCATTGTCATTCTTCTTTTCTTTGAAGGTCTTATGATCAGGTGGTCTCCCTGTAGTAAGGATTTGATTTGAGTACAATAAGTTTGTATATGTTGGGTTGTTTTTCCTATAATTTTTAAAAATTAATAATCCAAGCCAAGGCTCTAAGGCAACTCGAGGAACAAATCTTGAGAAATGGTGTTAGAAAAGTGGTTATCATTATTATATGTAAAATTTCTGAACTGGTCTGGAAAGCCAATAGTTGGAGTAATTCCCTCATTAGCAATGTTTCTGTGGGACAGAACATTGTGGTCAGGATTAAGGAGGCATTTGGCAGCATCAGGTAGGTATTGATTGCATACTGTGTCTCAGGAAGGGAGTCAGGGCTTCCACTTCACTGGGCTAAGATTAACCCATTTCCCTAAGCTCTGGATAATTTCAGAATAATTCATGTTATAAGACATTCTCAAGTATTCTTCTAAATTCATCTTTGACACCTTTGATTTGTGCCAAAACACAAAATGATATTCTCCTACCGCCCGAGCCTGTTCCTCCTTCACCCGGTCAGACCAGTTCCTCCTTCATCCAGTCAGGACATCTTTCTTTGGTGTTAAAGTAAAAATAACTTTTAATTCATGGCAATATTGAAGTACTGGGTACATAAAATAAATAGATAAAGTTGCCAGGTGTAAAATCTTAAGGAGTTAATTCTGTTGCAAAGTAGAAACCGTATGTATTAAACAAAACACACAAATCTTGAATTTTGTGGTTATTATTCTAGTTGCTTTTAGTACTTTTTTGTTATTTATTAAGAAGGTCAAAAAATTAACCTATAACAGGATATTGCACATGGGTCAATAATTAGATGCCCACCTGGAATTGATTGTGATAATTATCCTCTCAAAAATAAAATCTGGGAAATTTGTGACATATAAACTACATGCACATTTTTTAAAAAGCTATTATGAAAGGAGAAAGGGGTGGCAGGCACCTGACCATGAAGGTGGCAAAAAGAAACCTCTGAAACAGCCTAAGAAGCAGGCTAAGGGAATGGATGAGGAGGATCAGGCCCTTAAATAAAAATGGAAAGAAATGCAGAAGAAATGTAAAGAACTAAAAACAAAAGTAGTGAGGAAGCTTCCCGTGGCTACAGGTGAAATTAAAAAATCTGGTCAAAAATGAGCTGTCCTTTGTGCCTGAGGTTATGGTGATGCTTCGTTTTATTCCTTTTGAACACCTAGATTCTCAGCGATAACATATGTTGTTACCCATGGCTGGAATGTCTTAAAGCCTGTTGTTCATTTAATAATAAACTTCAGTAAAAATGAATACATTAATTAAACAAATTTGAAAGGATGGAAGGAAGGAGAGAGGGAGGGAAAGAAGGAGGGAGGGAGGGAGGGAGGGAGGGAGGAAATAAAATCAATCCAGGTGAGTAATTCATTCATGACAGTATCAACTAGTGTTATTCTGTGGGAGATTTTAATATCTATGATTCTGAACTAAGCTTTTAGGAATAAAACTTAAAATATTTTTACATCTTTCAATGTATTATTTAGTTGATTTCTGTGTTTTTCTATAACAGGCTGGTGTAAGACAATAATGTTTTTTTGCATTTATCTTCTACTTTAAAAAATTTCATTTTCCATTCAGGTTTATGATTACAAGGAATTTTTAAGTATTTCACTTCAATTCTTTTCTACTTTTTTGTTTCTTTTATTGCATCCAGTTTCTCTCCTCATTGTTTATTCTCAATGAAGTATGAAAAATTCATTTTACTCTTTAATTTTAGAAAAAATGGCACCTTCACTCCCTAACTTCTAAAAAAGGAAAAATAATGGCAATTACCTCACAGAATTATATTTTAAAACTTTTTAAAATATGTATAACGTGCTTAGAAGAGTGTCTGAAACATTTAGTTTCAAATTGTTAGTTGTTATTATCTCAAAGTCTATTTGTAAAAATATGATGCCTAGGCAATTGGGGAGGAGTGATGTTTTTTCACTTTGAGCTATGGACGGTCTGATTGTTAATTCTGTAAGGACCTTGCTCACTTTTGCCTGTCCTGTGATCTTACATTTATCGACACTCTGAATCTGAAATGCTGGGAGAGAGTCATTAGTTATACTTCTATCCATGGTGTGTGATGCCTCTCATTTCTCTAATACGTCCAAGTGGATCTAAAAGACAGCACCATCCTTAATGGAATCTAAGCTGAGAAAACATATCCAAGGTAAATCTTACAAAGGATGTAAAGAAACACAAAACATCTTCTTCATCTAAAGCAAGACAATAAAAGTGCCTGGTCATTTTAGAATTAGGCAAAAATTATATAATCTAAAAAGTCGTTTACTA
Organism: Tarsius wallacei; assembly: GCA_963574415.1. NCBI lineage: Eukaryota > Metazoa > Chordata > Mammalia > Primates > Tarsiidae > Tarsius > Tarsius wallacei. Next base: position 37,103 of record CAUYQG010106879.1, read on the forward strand.
TTAACTCTCTTAGAGGAGTGTGTGTATTGCTGGTGGGTTCTGGTGAATAGAACTCAGTCAAAGGTGAGCCTGAGCGCATTTTCCTCCTAGTGGTGAGTTCAGACTGGCCTAGAGGAAACAACCCATCTCAACATGCTTAGGTCTGCTTCCTTTTATGCTTAAAGTATGACATAATGGGCAGGCAGTGATTTTCTCGCTACATTCTTTTCCTAGGAATCACTCAATCCCTGGGGATAAATTCACTCATATGCTTTCTATTTTTTGTTAAATCTGTTAAGATTTTTTTTTCTTAAAAATATTGCCTGCAGCAGAGCTGTATTTCACAGCTGGCATATTGATTTTAGTGCGAAGTTCCTCAGGATACCTACACTATAAATGGTTATTGTGTTCTATTATAAAATAGTGCCACTGGCTACAGACATCTCTCTCTTCCTACCTCTCTCCTCCTTGCTGCATTCTCTATCTTTCTCTCTCTCTTAAACTCATTCTCAATTCTGTTAGTTCATTCAGTGGGGGAAGGCTGGCATGTCAGACGTGCAAGAGTGTAACAGCATGGTTGGGGCAGGTCTACAGGCCCCAGATGTTTCTCAGTGGACTAGGATTGGAAACACATCAGACACTGAAGAGCTTTCATCAATACAGACATAATGATACTTTTAAATTTATGTTCATTAATTTCTTCTTTCATCATTTCTCTGACTGCATCTGTAATCATACCTTAAATGGAGAAGAAAGACAATTTACTCACCCACCACATTGGGGCCTTTAAAGCCTATGTTATTTAAATGTAATTAAGAGGCATAATTCTTCTGTTGAGTATTATTTTTTCTTGTTGTCCTCAGGTTACGCGTGGTTCTTCAAGACAGCAGTTACTACTTCTGCTTAGTTAATTGTATGTCATGGTTGATATCCTGAAGGCCAGTCTGAAAATCAATTGTTTATTCAGGTGCTATCAATCTGTAATCAAAGGATGAGTTTTTCTTTTTGTTTTTTAAAATAATGGATGCTACCTCATTCTGGAAGCATGGAGTACACCAAAGATTGTAAAACATGAACAAGTCATTGTGTTTATTTATTATCAACAAAGGAGATGTATTAAATGTATACATATATATATATAAAACATCTTGATATTTTAATAATATTTCTTGCTACTATTTTAATAAGAAATAAGATTATAGCCAGGCTCGGTGGCTCAGCCTGTAATCCCGTGCCTTTGGGAGGCTGAGGTGAGTGGACTGCCTGAGCCCGTGGGTTCGAGACCCGCCTGGGCAAGCAAGACCTCATGTCTACAATAAATCAAAAAATTAGCCGGGTGTGGTAGCGCGCCCCTGTAGTTCCAGCTACTTGGAAGGCTGAGGCGGAAGGATCGCCGGAGCCCAGCAGGTCGAGGCTGCGGTGGCCAGGAGCGGCCGCTGCACTCCAGTCTGGGCGACGGAGTGAGACGCCAACTCAAAAAAAAAATAAATAAATAAGAT
>CAUYQG010106882.1:0-24272 GCA_963574415.1 Tarsius wallacei
ATCAAATTAATAATTTAAAACTTCCGATCTTGCATATGTCTTTTTTAAAAGTGTTTGTTCATGTTATTTTCCTACGTTTAAGTATAGGTGTTTATTTTTTTCTGTCACTTTGTTTGAGTTCCTTGTAGATACTGGATGTTAGGTCTCTTTCAGTTACATAATTAGCAAATACTGTTTCCCATTTGGTGAGATGTTTCTTTACTCTCTTGATGGTTTTCTTTGCTGTGCAAAAGCTTTTTAGTTTGATGAGGTCCCATTGTCTACCTTAGCTTTTATGGCATTCAATTTTGGGGACTGAGTCAAGAATTGGTTGCTTACTCTGAACATAAGAGTGTTTCCTAACTTTTCTTCTAGGATTTTAATAGCTTGAGGTTTTACATTTAGGTCTTTGATTCATTTAGAGTTGATTTTTGTTTATAGTGATAGGTAAGAATCCAGTTTCATTCTTCTGCATGTGGACAGCCAGTTTTCCCAGCACCATTTGCTAAATGTAGTCTTCATTTCCCAGTGGTTATTATCGGTGGTTTTGTCAAAGATGAGTTGGTTGAGAGATTGAGTTTTTGCTTCTGTAATCTCTGTTCTGTTCCATTGGTCTATGTCCCTATTCTTGTGCCAATATCAGGATGTTTTGGTTATTGTAACCTTGCAGTAAAGTTAAAGGTTTGGAAGTGTGATAACTACAGTTTTGTACCTTTTACTGAGAATTATTTTGGCTGTTCATGTTTTTTGTTTGTTTGCCTCCATATGAGCTTCTGGTTTGTCATTTCCAGGTCTGAGAAAAAATGATGTTGGTAATTTGATGGATTTGCACTGAATCTGGAGATTGCTTTAGGTAGGATGGACATCTTAACAATATTGACTCTTCAAATCCATGAACAAGGAATGTTTTTTCATTTGTTTGTGTCATCCTTGATACCTCTAAGCGGTGTTTTGTAATTTTCATTGTCAAAATATTTCACTTATCTAGTTAGGTGAATGCCAAGGTATTTCATTTTTTTTGTGGCTATTGTGAATGGAATTTTGATTTTATATGGTTCTCTGCCTTCCTGTTGCCAGTGTATAAAAATGCAACTGTATTTTGCACATTGATTTTGTACTCCAAGACTTTATCAAAGCTGATTATCAGTGCAAGGAGGCTTTTGAGAGACTTCCTAGGGTTTTTAAAGTATAAAACCATATTAGCCACAAAAAGGTATAGGTTAACTTCCTCTTTTCCTATTTGAATTCCTTATTTCCTTCTCTTGCCTGGTTGCTCTGACCGGGACTGCCAGAACTATGTTACACAGGAGGGGTGAGAGTGAACATCTTTGTCTTGTACCTGTTCTTAGAAGAAGTGCTTCCAATATGTGCCCATTAAGTGGAATGTTGGCTGTGGGTTTATCATAGATGGCTCTTACTGTTTTGAGAAACGTTCCTTCTATGCCTAGGTGCTTGAGGATTTTTATCAAGAAGAGCTGCTAAATTTTGTCTAATGCTTTTTTTATGTCTAATTAGATAATCACATGGTTCTTGGTTTTACATCTCTTAATTATGCTGCTAAATTTCGTTGATGGTCTTTTGTTGATGTTGACTCAGCCCTGCATCCCAGAAATGAAGCCTACCTAGTCATGCTGTATAATCCTTGAGATGTGTTGTTGGATCCAATTTGCTAGAATCTTGCTGAGAATTTTTGAGTCTGTGCTCATCAGGGAGATTGGTCTCTAATTCTCTCTTTGTTGGGTCTTTGTCAGGTTTTGGTATCAGTATGATGTTGGCTCATAAAAGGAGTTTGAGAGCATTCCATCTTTCTTGATTATCTGGAAAACTTTCAATAAGATTAACATGTTTTGTTAATCTTTGTCCTTGCGTGTTTTGTAAAATTCAACTGGGAAGCCATCAGTTCAGTGGGTTGTTTTTTTTTTATTTTTTAATTTTTGCTTGGTAGATTTCTTTTGACTGAGTCAATTTCCTGTATTATTACTGATCTGTTTGGAGTTTCAATTTCTTCTTGTTTCAACATTGGGAGGTTGTATTTTGCCAAGAAAGTGCTCCACTTCCTTTAGGTTTTCTAGTTTATTTGTGTACAGTATTATAATAATTTCTGATAATCTTTTGTATTTCTTCAGGGCAAGTTGTGGCTTCACCTTTGTATTTCTAATTGTTTTTACCTGAACTTTCTCTTTTTTAAGTCAATCTCACCAGGGGACTGTCAGTTTTATTTATCCTTTCAAATAGCCAGCTTTTGTTCTCATGGATTCTTTCTTTGATAGCTTTGTCTTCTATATCCCGCAACAGTAATTTTTATCTTGGCAATCTTCATTCTTCTTCTGAAGTTAGGATTTAGGTTATCTTTCTTTCCAACTTCCTTGGATGTGACAGTAGGCAGTCTACTAGTGATCTTTCTATTTTCTTAATATATGTGGGCAATGCTATGACTTTTCTACTTAGTACTGATTTCATGGCATCTCTGAGATTCTTATGTGTCTTTGCTTTTGTTTGTTTCCAGGAGTCTTTTAATTTCTGTCCTGATTTTCACATTGATCCAGAAGTCATTCAGCAACATGTGTTTAGTGTCCATGTTTTTTTTGTGTTTTGTTGAGATATTGTTGGTGTGATATTTATTTTTACGCCACTGTGATCTGAAAAAGAGCATGGTATTATTTGAATCTTTTAAAATTTGTTCACACTTGATTTATGTCTAAGAGTGTGATCAATCTTAGAGTATATTCTATATGTTGATGAGTGGAATGTATACTCAGTAGGTGTTGGATGAAGTGTTCTGTAGATGTCTATGAAATCCATTTGATCCAGAGTTGAGTTGAGATTCTAGATCTCTTTGTTGACTTTTTGCCTAGATGATCTTCTAAAGAAGTTAGTGAGGTATTTACATCTCCAACTATGATTGTGTGTGAATCAATGGTCTCTCTTAGATTACTTAATAGTTGTTTTATAAAACCTGGTGCTTCTGTGTTGGGTTTATATATGTTTGGGGTGGACATTTCTTGCTGTTGGATTGAGTCTTTTGTCGTTATTTAGTGTCTCTCCATATCCTTTTAAAATGTTGATGGTATGTAAAATGCTTTGTCTGACATCAGAATAGCTACATCTGCCCTCTTCTGATTTATGTTCACATGACATATTGCTTTCCAGCCTCCAACGTTGAGCCTATGTACGTCCTTTGCAGTGAGGTGAGTTTCCTGGAGATAGCAAACTGTTGGCTCACGCTTCTTTATTTAGTTTCCCATTCTATGTTTCTTCGGTGGTGCATTTATTCCATTTATGTTCAAACTGATTGTTGAAATGTAAGAGTTTGTCCCTGTCTTAGGGCTTTTAGAGGATTGCTTTGTTTTCTTTTTACATACACATATACATATACATACATGTGTGTGTGTGCGTGTGTGTGTGTGCGCGCGCATGTGTGTGTGTGTTCAGTCCCTTTTAAGCATCTTCAGAAGGGCTGGTCTGGAGATGGCATATTTCTTAGGGATTGGATGTATGGGAGTTATTTTAGTTCTCCATTACAAGTGAGGCTTAACTTGGCAGGGTATGAAATTCTTGGCTGAAATTGCTTATCTTTTCAAACATTAAAACTTGGACTCCAGTCCCTTCTGGCTTGTAGTTTTACTCCAGTCTAACGTTTCCCTCTCACTGCCATTAAGATTTTTTTCTTTCATGGGGATGTTCTCTTAATCTCTTGTGCTTTGATAGTTACCTCTTTGGCGAGAGGTGCTAAGTTTTTTTGAATAACCACATGGAATGCTTATTCCACCGTGTTGTCCACTATCCTTTCTGCTTCAGATATATCAATCAGACCTATATTTGGCTTCCTGACATAGTCCCACATCTCTTGGAGGCTTTGCTCCTTCTTGAGCATTTTTTTCTGTTTTTGACAGTTTGAATTAGTTCCATATTTTAGCTCCCAAGTTCTGAGATTTTTTTCCTTTACCCAGTTGACCCTGCTTCCTATGCTTGTTACTGTGCTCTTAATTTCCATGATGAAGTTTTTTACTTCTGTTATTTCAGAATGGGCTTTTAAAAATTAGCCAACTCTGTTTTACTTCCTGTCTGAATTCAGTGAGCTTAGCTTCAAACTTCTTTTAGTTCCTGTTCATTTTTGCCATCCAATATTTGATTTCAGTAGCTGTCATATGGGACAGGTCTTTCTTGGGTATTTCCACGGTTTGTGCTTTGATAGCTGATTTTTTGGACACTGTCTCTTTAGGACTCTGAGTGTTGCCTGTATTTTTTTGTTGTTGTTGATTTTTCCTTATTTGAAGCAGGCCTCTCTTTATAATTTCTCTTTTGATTTGATGCTCTAAAGCTGTTCAATTTCCCTCTGTTCTATGGTCGTTTTTGTGATTCAATATGTTACTCAGTTAGAGAGGGAGGGACATTCAAATCTGCTCCTTGTTCCACCTTGTGGCAGGTTTCTGTTACTGCATAAATCATTTTCCCCACTAAACTAGTTGGACCAGCTTTCTGCTTCTGCTGCTAGCACTCCACAGGGGGATGGGTCTCCTGTCTGCTCTCTGTTACCTACAACCCAGGAGCCTTCCCACCGAGAGTGCACTTGGGTGTCTTTCATGTTGCTTACTCCCTGGTCAGGCCTGCACTCTGCTAGTAAAATAGAGCAAGTTCTCTACCACAGTGGAGAAGATGGGCCCTGCACCCCTGGGATGCAGAGCTTGGTGGGGGTTCTACCTGAGCTGACCATCAGCCCGTGGCAATGCATTTCAGCTGGATTCACTCTGCAGCCATTAGCTCAGCAGGAAGCCATGCTCATGGGGGCTGACCCAGCATGAGTCTTTCTTTCATTCCACTTGGACTACAGTTGCCCACCAGTGCACCCTGTGCAACACTCCTCCCATGTCAGAACTGACAACTCTTGCATGACTGGGGGGGGATGAACTGTCCCAAAGCATGTTTGGCTCACTGATCCACTTTCTTCTGCTGGTCAGGGTTGCACAGCAGGAAATGGGATGCCCAGATTTTTGCATCCACTATTGCTTTCTGGTCTCTGTGTTCAAAGAGACCTTTTCTGGGTGCAGGGTGTTTTCGTCATCCAAATTATCATTTCCAGGTTTGTGAAAAATAATGTTGGTAATTTGATGGGTGCTGCATTGAATTGGTACATTATCTTGGTATGATGTACAACATGACAATATCGATTGCTCCAATCCTTGAGAATGGGGAGTTTTTTCATTTGTTGTGTCATTCTTCATTTCTTTGAGCAGCCTTTTGTAGTTCTTATTGTAAAATTCTTTCACTTGTCTAGTTAGGTGGATCCCAAAATATTTCTTTTTTGTGTGGCTATTGCGAGTGGGATTGTACTTTTTATTTCATTCTCCTCCTGATTGTTGTTGGTGTACAGAATTCCAACTATCTTTTGCACATTGATTTTTGTATCCTGAGACTTTACTAAAGTCATTTATTAGTGCACGGAGGTTTTTGACAGACTCCCTAGGCTTTTCAAGGTATAGAATCATATTATCTACAAAGGGGAATAGCTTAAGGTTCTCTTTTCCTATTTGGATGCCCCTGATTTCTTTCTCTTGCCTGGTTGCTCAGGCTAGAACTTGCAGCACTATGTTGAATAGTAGAGATGACAGTGATCATCCTTGTTTTGTCCCAGTTCTTAGGGGGAATAATTCCAGCTTCTGCCCATTGAAAAAAATGTTGGCTGTGGGTTTATTGTAGCTGGCTCTTACTATATTAAGAAATGTGTCTTCTGTGCCAAGATGCTCAAAGGATTTTATCCAGAAGGGATTCTTAATTTTTTTGAATGCTTTTTCTCTGTCTAATGATATAATCATGTGGTTCTTGGCTTTGCATCAGTTAATGTGCTGAATTACATTATGGTCTTGCAAATGCTGAACCACCCATGCATCCTGGGAATGAAGACCTCTTTGTCCTAGTGAATGATTTTTTGAGATGTGTTGTTGGATTCAATTTACTAGTATCTTTTTGATAACTTTTTCGCATATGTTCATCAATAAGATTGGCCTGTTATTCTGTTTCCTTGTTGAGTTTTTGCCAGGTTTTGGTATCATTATAATGTTGGCTTCATAAAATGAGTTGGGGAGAATTCCATTACACTCAATTTCCTGGAATACTTTCAAAAGATTTGTATAAGATCTTCCTTGTGTGTCTTATAAAATTCAGCAAGGAAGACAACTGGTTCAAGGCCTTTTTTTAGTGGGGAATTTTCTCATGTCTTATTTGGTTTCCTGGATTGTGGTTGGTCTGTTTAGAGTTTCAATTTCTTCTTGTTTCAACCATGAAATGTTGTACGATGTCAGAAAGTTTTTCATTTCCTTTAGATTTGCTAGTTTATTTATACAGGTGTTCACAGTATTCTCTGATAATCTTTTGAATTTCTTTAGAATAAGTAGTGACTTATTTGTTTCTGATTGTGTTTATTTGAACCTTATCTGCCCTTTTTTTAACGTCAATGTGGCCAGGGGTCCATTAATCTTATTTATCCTTTCAAATAGCCAGCTTTTTGCCTTGTTGATCCTTTCTATTATATTTCTGTCTTCTATGTCCTGCAGTTGAGATTTTATCTTAAATATCTGAATTTTTTTAACTGAAATAATGATTTAGATGATCTTGCTTTTCAAGCTCTCTTAGCTGAGACATTAGGTGGTTTATTTATGATCTCTTTGTTTTCTTCATGTGTGCATGCAATGCTATAAATTTTACTCTTAACACTGCTTTTATGGCATCCCAGAGATTCTGATAAGATGTGTCTTTGTTTTCATTTGTTTCCAGGAATCTTTTTATTTCTGAATTGATTTCTGTGTTTACCCAGAAGTTGTTCAGCAACATATTGCTTAATGTTCATGTTATTTGGTGTCCGTGTGTTTGTGTGGGGTTTTTTTGGGGGGAGGGGGTTGTTGGTAGTGATATTTATTCTACTGTGATCTGAGAGAATGCATGGCGTTATTTTAATCTTTTGAAATTTGTTCATGTTTGATTTATTTCTGAGACTTTAACTGATCTTGGAGTATGTGCCATGTGCTGATGAGTAGAATGTATACTCTGTAGATGTCCATTTGAGTGTTCTGTAGATGTCTATTAAATGCATTTGACTATCAATTAAGGTTCCCAATTTCCTTGTTAGTTTTTTTTGGCCTCAATGACCTGTCTAAGTCTGTTAGTGGGGTATTTATGTCTCCAGTTATGATTCGGTGAGTATCAGTGTCCTCTCTTATTTTACTTAGTAGCTATTTTATAAAACCTGGTACTCCTGTGTTAGGTGCATATATGTTTAAGATGGATATTTTTTTCTTGTGGATTGGGTCTTTTATAATTATGTAGCGTTTCTGTGACCCTTTTACCTCTTGATTGTTTGAAGTCTGCTTTCTCTGATATCAGATTAGCTACACCTGTTCTCTTCTGTTTTCCATTTGCCTAAAAGGTCATTTTACAGCCCCCAACTTTGAGCCTGTGGGTATCATTTTCAGTGAGATGAGTTACCCAGAGGCAGCAGACTGTTGGATCATGCCTCTTTATCCAGTATGCCACTCTGTCTCTTCAGTATCAGTGGTGCATTCAGTCCATTCACATTCGCTCTTAGAGGGTTGCTTCTCTTTCTTTTTATTTTGTGCTTATATGTATATATATATATGTTGTGTGTTTTCATTTTTGTGAGTGCTCTGCATGCTTTGTTATCTCTGTGCTTGCCTGTTCATTTGTGATTGATATGACTGTTATTTTTTTAATCTGTCTTCAACACCTACAATGTTTCATGGAGGGCTGATCTGGAGGCAGCATAGTCTCATGAGGACTTGATGTCTGGGAAGTAATTTTTTAATTTTCCCCTTTTAGATTAAAAGGGTATACATGCACATTCCTTACATGGACATATTGTGTAGTAGTGGAAATTGAGTCTCAGAAGGCCCATTTTTTTTCTGGAAAGGATTTTAATTCTCCATCACTGATGAAGCTTAGCTTGTCAGGGTAGGAAATTCTCAGCTGGAATTGCTTATCTTTAAAAACATTAAAAATAGAATGGAACTCCAGTCCATTTTGGCTTGTAGTATTTCTGCAGATAATTCTGGAGCAATTCTGATGGGTCTGCCTCTGTACGCAGTCTGACCTTCCTCTCTCACTGCCTTTATAATTTTTTTTTGTGCTTACTTTGTGGAGGCAGAGTATTCTGTGTCTTGGTGATGGTCTTCTTATGTGATACCTTGGGGAGTTTTCTGAATCTATTGTGCTTGAATAGTCTCCTCTTTAGCAAGATGTGGAACGTTTTCTTGAATGACCTCATTGAATGCTTGTTTCATGGTGTTCTCAGTTTGCTTTTCTGGTTCAGGGATACCAATCAGGCATAGATTTGGCTTCTTTACATAGTTCCACATTTTTCAGACTTTGCTCCTTCTTTTTGCACATTTTCTCTATGTTTTTGACAGACTGAGTTTGTTCCATATTTTGGTCTTCAAGCTCTGATATTTTCCTCTGCCAAATTGATCCTGCTCCCTCTACTTGTTAGTAGCTTGATGATAGCTAATTTCTTTTCAGTATCAAGGTTAAAGTTTTTCATTTTCGTTATTTCAAAATGGGCCATTCTGCAATTGGCCAACTCCACTAACTTCCTCTATAACTTCAGTGAGTTTTACCTCCAGTTTCTCTTGGTTCTCTCTGTTCATTTTAGATTTCCAATCAATAATTTCTGTTGCTGTCATCTGGGGCAAGTCATTCTGGGATGTTGCCATTTTTTGTGCTCCGATAGCTGCTTTTTTGGGTGTTGTCTCTTTAGGACTCTTAGGACTGCCTGTATTTTCCTGGTGATTTTTTTCTCATTTGTGAAATGCCTCTTTTCCCTCTCCGTAATTTCCCTTTGGTTTTATTGCTCTGACACTATTCAATGACCCTCTGCTCCGAGGCCCTTACTGTAATTCAATGTAGAGCACTCAGTGAGAGAGAGATGGGCATCACTTTTGCTCCCTGCTCCATCCTATGTTAAGCCTCTCTGCTTTAGATTTTCTCTCCTACTGTTAAACTGTTCAGGTTAGTTTTTAGCCCCTGTTGCAAGAACTCTGCAGAGAATGGGTCTGGAAATGGGCCCCCATATGCTGTCTTCAGTTTGCAGTCCAGGAGCCTACCAACATGGAAACCCTTCAGGTGTCTTTTGTGCTGCTACCTCCCTGTTCAAGTATACACTGAGCTCTTGAAGAGTGAGTTATTTGTCAGGGTGAGGTGGTGATCTGCCCTTTGGGGACACAGGGCTGGACGGTGATTCTTCCTGATCTTTTGTGAGTGGGCTGATCACAAGTCATTGGTCATGGGCACCAGCTGAGTTCAATCTGTAGGTGGATTTTCCCAGCCTGGTAGCCAGCTGCTGGACTCCACTGATGAAAGACACACTCTTGATGGCTGTCTAAGTATAGGGTTTTTTTTTCCCTGTTCTGCTTGGGCTCTGGTCACCCACCACTGTTCCCTGACCAGGCTCCTCCTGCATGGGACAAATGATTCTCATATTTTTGGGAGAAGAAAACTGATCCAAAGCATCTTAAGATTATTCACACCTTGTCATTGACCAGGCAGGGCTTCAGTTTTTGTGTGAGCCTGATGTGCAGTGGGGGATGGGGCACCCAGATTCCAGTGTCTGTTATCACTTTCTGGTCTCCGTGTGTTCAAAAAACCTTTTCTGGGTGCAGGGTGCTTCACCTGTCCAAAACTGTTCAGGGTGTCTTCATTTATTGGCAACTTGTTTCTTACTCTCTGTCTTAGTGAAAGAGTCACCAGTCTGTTGCTTCATGGTGGCCATCTTGGATATAGCTCCTGTAATATATTTTTTTAATCCTGATTTTTTGAAGGAAGAATATTTCATGACTTGGTTTTTATCCTGAGTTTCACTTTGAATTGTTTAGAACTAGATGTTTGTGCTGCTTGTTTTCTATTTTTTTGAACGCCATGGTTACTTCAAAAAATGGTAGTTTACTATTAAAAATGCTATTTAAGGACGATAGGGATGACTGCATACATGATGGTAGCTAATTTCTTCTACTTTAGAGAAGTTGTTCTCAAACTTTAGTACATAAAGTAATCATATGACTTGTTTGTTGAAAACATGATTTTCTGGGACTGTCTGTTACAGATTTCTAATGAATAGGTTGAGTCTCAGAAACTTGCATTTTTGACAGTCATCCAGACGCTTTTATATTCATGGTGTCCCAAACCTATTTTGCAAACAACTGATTTCAAACCATTGAAAAGATTTCTCAGAAAGTTAATAAAAGCATTATTGCCTTTTAGTATGTATCAGTGAAAGAAACTTGAATTATTTTTTGGGTGATTCAACCTTAATTTGAGTTAATAACTTAGTCTTTTAAAATTATTTACCAGTGCCTACTATATGTCAAACATAGTCCTGGGGCTGGAGATATAGTAATACATTTTAAAAGAAAAAAAAAATTTTACCATCGTTGAGTTTTATTAATGGAGGGGAGAAAGACAATGAATAGTAAAGAAATAAAACATGCAGCATTTGCTATATGTTAGATGGTGTTAAATGATTTAAAAATAATAACATTAACCAAGAGAGGGGATAAACATGCTGAGATAGGAGTAGAAATGTAATGAGAGTCATCTAAGAAAATCTCACTGATGTGAATTTTAAATACAGTCTAGAAATAGATGAGATAATGATCCATACTGATAGCTTGAAGAAAAGCATTCCAAGCAGAAAGAATAGAAGGAACAATGATTAGGAGTCAAAATGTGTCTTGGCATAATCTAAGAACAGCAAAGACACTAGTATGGACAAGTGAACAAAAAGGAATAAAATAAACAAGGGAAAAGAGATTGAAGATAAGGTTAGAAGGTAATGGGTTAAAAAAGAGAAAAGGTCATATGAGATCTTGTACATCATTGAAATAACTTTGTTTTTTACTTGGAGTCAGATGTGACACCATTGATGGATCTTGAACAGGGAAGTAATGTTACATGATCTGGTATATTTTAACAATGATTAAAATTTAGCTGATGCTTTGAGAATGCATTAAAGATGAGAGAGGGAAATTCATAGAAGCAAAAAGAAGAGTTACATCATAATAAAACCTCCATATCTCATAGGGCTATGGTGACATTAGTAAGTTTTAATATCACAGATCCCAATCCATCTTTTAGCTGCAATTCAAATTAGTTAATCAAAGTAAACTTCAAAGTAAAAAATCTCTAGGACTATGTATTAGAAAATATATAATTTTATTTTAAGTTATATGAAAAATTTGTGTTTAAAAAATCTCTAAAGTTAGTCTGATTCTGAAACACCTAACCACTGTCATATTGCACTATTCTGCATAGAGAATACCCACTGATTGAAAATTGCATTACCATTGAAAAATGTCTTCAGGATATAGGACTATAATCTCAACCTAAATTTGAAAGGCTTATGCCATGAAAGACAACTATTATTATCACAAGATTAATAAAATTTTAGTAATATCATTAGTCCTCAGAATTATGGAAGTCAGCCTCAAAGCTACTACACCCTGGAAATGACTTAGCTGAGCTGAAATGCAGATGGATTAATTCCAGTACTATAAAGTCAATATAGTTCAACACTGGCTACATAACAATCTTCATTACTATGGCATGAATCAAGTTGTGATGAAGTAATTTCCCTTGAGTTTAGTACTTAGAAAACCTATATGATGATCTCCTTGGACTTGACTTAAGGGAAGCCTTCCATTCTCCTACTACTAAATTGGCTTTTATCAACTGCACGTGGATATCTATGATTTGGAAGAATTTTAAGTGAGATCCATATGGTTTGTGGCATTTTGTGCTCAAACATTTAGATGCATGAAATGAGATTCATTTTTTTGGCATAGGTAATGGAATCAATAACAAATGATGTAAAACGCAACCTGAAGACCTCCAAATAAAGAAAAGCATTAGGTGGCTGTAATGTTAGTTATGCTTTTTTCCTTCTTTGCAATGGAGCCACATTTCTGTCACATCATTCTTGTCACTCACATTCCAATTTTTAAAAAACATTGACATAGAGTACATGTATAAAATTCTACATTAACTGGTTAAATTCAGAAAATAAATACTGCAATTAAAATTTGGTTTCATGGTAAATACTGAATATCATAAACTTGATTTACAGATGCCATATTTTGGATTCTCAGAATACATGCAATATTAAGCTTATATAAAAGCATATAAACTTCAGCTGGACAAACTCATTTTTCAAGTATATCTCTTTTGCAATAGTCGTGAACAACAACATTCTCACACATTTTTTGTACTATTTCTTTTATATCAGACACTAAATTTAAATGGCTTGTAAACAAAGTAAATAAGCATATTTTAAGTATTTAAGGTTTTTTATATTAAACATTTGACTTTGTTAGTTGTGAGAATTTAAGAATTTCTCAGGTATCCAGCTCACATAGCTGCTTTTGTAATGCATGTGTTTATATAAGCAGAAGTGTACATAATCTAATTTACTGAATTCTGAAAATTTATTATTTCTATTCTTAGAGGAAAAAATAATAGTATTTTCCATTTTCTTCTACAATATAAGTTAATTATCACTATCCTTCCCATTTTTCCAATGAGAAGACTTACACTCAGAGGTTACCTAAGATGTCTAAGAATAAATAGTTGGTAAGTCACAAAGTCAGGATACAAAATAAGGCAACTTGTCATGAACCTGTTTTACTTAATCGCTATGTTGTAGGAATAATTCATACATTTGTGCATTACATACAAAATCCTTCATATAATTACCATTTTAGCAAAGAGTTTCCCATCTTTTCCATTACAATAAATATTTAATTTACAGTCAAAAGCAGCATATACAGAAATCCATGTGTTTGATGTTTAATTTGCATAACTTTTTTAGTTTGCTAAAATTGTTTGCAAATTTCTAAAGGTTTGCAGTCAATTAATTTCCATGTGCTATAGTATCTGTCTCCGTAATGAGAATGCTAATACTCACTTGTTCAAAATGTATGTTGCTGGATAAAGCTCAATGCTTTTGTGACCACTCTACCAATTTTATAGATTGTTTTATTTATTGTTGAGAAATTGCTTGAACAACCAATAAATATTTAGTGTCTATCATATGCAATATATTGTGCCAGTTATAGTGTATAATATGATAATAGGAGATTGAATCATATTCTTAAAATATTTGAATAGCCAGAGAAATTTTACTTCCACAGAAACATATCTGTTGTATAAAAAAAATGCTGAAATGTGCTGTAATAGGGGCACATAATGATTTTGTGAGTTTTGCAATGAAAAATTAGATTTAAGTGGGTTGATAAATAATGACTTTTATGAAAGAGATGGTATATGGGAAGAAAATTGAAGGATTAATAAGATTGAGAGGCAGTGATAGAAAAAATACCATTTCATTTGAAGGGAGCAACATGAGCAAAGGCATATAAGCAGTAAAAGTGCAAACTCTGTAGAAATGAAAGTAATCTAATCTAATTGGCACATAGTCTATGTGAGAAGGATTGGGCCTTGAACACCACTTTATGGTGTTGAACTTTATCAATAAAGGGTTATCAAAGTTTTCTAAGCACATAAAAACTACATTATTAAAGCTGTGTAGTAATCAACATCCCCAATTTGATTATAATAGTGACTGAAAAAGCTGTACCATATGTAGTTATATTTTGTCATTAATATGAATGGATGAGATCAACCAATATGCAATTGAGACATTGCTTGTTATTAAACTGCAATAACAGAAACACTCAGACAAAGGCATTCAAGTTGGTAGTAGAAGTTTTAATTTTTTATGTATTTGAAACATAAAAAAGGAAGTATAGCTGGGAACGCTTTAGAGGTCAAATCTATGTTTAGAGTATTTTACTTACATTTTCCCATGCAGAACTTGTAACATATTTACCTGTGTACTTTTCCCACATAATAGGCTGTATTAATATGATTCTAAACAAACATATGAGAATAACTTGTATTTAAACTTCACATGTGACTTTACTAAATGGTTCTGTATCATGACAGCCACAACATTCCTATGCAGTGGACAAGCAGGAAGGATTACTCTTCGTTTAATAATCAAAGAAATGGAGACTCAAAGAGGTTAAGGGGCTTGTCAGAAGCTACTTAATTTATTACTATTAGGACTGGGGGAAAAGTCAAGTCTCTTCTCTTTGAGTCCAATGTTCTTCCTATTGCACAAAAATACTGCTTCCTCCAGTAGAAAAGCATACAACCTTCTGTACATTCACAAATATGTAAAACCCTAATAAAAATCAGTTATCTAATGTTTAATGTAGCATAAACAAAATTAGTTGAATGAGTGTCATCCCTTAACCAGGATGTTAGACATTGTGTCGACACAGCTTTAGTATGCATTTTCAATAGTTGATCTCAGTCAGATAGTCACCTGAAGATTTAACTGTCTATTGAAATCACCTTGGCAAATCAGTCATGACAAGTTAAGATGCATCGACACCATGCATAAGGAAATAGATATAGAGCAATTTTACAGTTATCTTGATTGGACTAAATGATCCTTTTCATGTGATTTATCTAAATTATCCAGATTAACTCTCTTCATTTATCAAGGATTCTGAATAATTGCTAATCTTCAGCTTATTTTGTACTATTATGGATATAGTGAATGTTGCATTTTGTGGTGCCAAAAATGTATGCTCATTTTAAGAGATGTTATCTATGTATTACTTTCCGAAGTTGAGTTGAAATACAGAAGCAATGTGTAGTATGACATTTATGCAAAAGATAGCATTAATTAAATGAATGCTAGCATCACCATGTGACAAGCAGGTATGTATTATTACAATTTTAATTGTGCATACATTTTTGGCACTTTATATATATATATATTCAGGTTAATATGTATATAATATAATATCTGAATAAAGGGACTGGCAGAAACTGTGGAATTGGTAAACATAATAAACAAAGGTGAGATTCTTTCTCTTAAAGAACAGTGTCCATATGCTAATAAGAAAATAATATTTGGCATCTTTCTTTGGCAATGGTTTTAAAACAGTTAGTTTGATTGTGGAATGTCTCCTAAAACCAGCCAACAAAATTTTAAAGGAGTTGAGGTTTATTTCTTTGCCTTATTTATATATTCTCTACCTCTTCTCTTTCTCTAAGGAATTCATTAATCTTGGGTCTATAGCAACTCATTTATTCTTGGTTAACAACTGATTATTTTACCCTTATAAATATTTGTTTTAAAACCAGAAGCTTTTATGCTCAGCATCACTAATCACCAGATAAATATAAATCAAAGCCACAATGAAATACCTTCTTACACCAGTCATAATGTCTCTTTTTAAGTAAAAAATACAACAGATGTTTGTGGGGTGGTGCACAAGAAGGGACACTCATACACTTTTGCTGGGAATAGAAGCTAGTTCAACCCCCATGAAAAGCTGTTTGGAGATTACTCAAATAACTAAAAATAGAGATATACCAATTGACACAGCACTCTCACTATTAGGTATACACTCAATGAAATATAAATAATTCTACCAAAAAGACACCTGCACTCGTATGTTTATCCCAGTATTAATCACAATAGCAAAGTCATGGAACTAATTTAGATGCCTATCAACAGTGGATTGAATAAAGAAAATGTAGTACACATACACCATGGAATACTATGCAGCCTTAACAAAGAATAAAATCATATCCTTTGCAGCAACGTGGATGCAACTGGAGGCCATTATTCTAAGCAAATTAATGAAGAAATAGAAAACCAAATACCACATAAGTGAGAGCTAAACACTACGTACACACTGACATTAAGTTGAGAAAAACAGACACTGGAGACCCCTAAAGAGGGAATGCAGGGGGACAGAGTTGTAAAACTACTTATTGAGTACCATGTTCACTATTTGGGTGATGAGGTCAATAAAATTCCAAACTTCAACATCTTTCAATGTATCCATATAATAAATCTGCATATATGCCCCTGAATCTGAAATAAAATGAAACAAACAAACAAAAAAAGCCCCAGAACCTAAAATTTAAGTCATCAGTACTGATATTTTTGGCCTATTTACATTGCTGAGCACGAGTGAGTTATTTTCTGCTATATCTCAATCATCACACTGCATAAATATTCCACTAATCAATTGTGCCAATTAATTGGCACAACTGATAACAAGTGTATAGTTGGAATTGGTCACTACAATGTCAAAGCAAAAATGTTCTGAGTATAACATAAACTTTTATACAATAAGAAATGCTCGATGTAGTCTGATATGAGTGTGTACATGTCTTAAATCATCTTGCATATGTCTGTTCTCCGGTGTCTATACCCAGTGATGAAAACAACTGGCTCAATAAAAGATGTCAAGCTACCAAGTAAGCCATTAAACAACATTTTAAAGAACCTGGGCGCTTGACCTTTGTACTGATACGTGACCATGATCTCTAATTCTCAGCTCATTTCTACTCCATGGACTTAATTTCTGCATGCCCTTTCTGTTTGTTACTCATTTAAGTATCAATTTATATTAGTGCATTTTAAAAGTACTTTAAGTGTCCAAGTGTTTTTAAAAAAACATTTGTACCTGTTGACATGTAATAGTAGAAATTGTAGAGTTGACCCCAATTTTGAGCTTTTAATATAAGGTTATTCTGATATTATTTTCCAGGTCTACTCATACCCAATACCTAGTATTATGTTACTCATGATTATCGTATTGTCTTAAGCCAATTGCCATTGAGTGTCACCATATTTGACTTAGGAACTGCTGTTCCAGCAAACTTCGGCAGTGTGAAATAGCAAGTGGCTTTCAGTTATCAATCTGAATTTACTTGATATTTAGTTCAGTACTATATTAATAGGCTTTTCAGTTTCTATAAAATACATATAAAGTTCCAAAATAATAGAGAATATAGTAGAAGAAGCCAAACATTAGAACAACAAGTTTTTCTTAAATAGCTGTGTTGAGTAAATATTGAGTTAATGATGTAAAAGATGTGTTATTACTTGTTGTTCACCACTACTCTGCTTTATTGCTTTTTCAAATCCAGAAATGATTCCCATCTATTATTAAATCTAGTGTTTAAGTAAAAATAGTTTTTATAAAAATAAAAGTATTTTGCCTCTTTTACAATTATGTAATTGTCTCTTTATCACAACCTGTGACACAGCCTAAATGGTTAAGAACATCAACCTTGAATTTGGGCTCAACTGTTTTCCAATTACAGATGTATTACTTACTATTTGTATAATATTTGCAGTGAAGTGTCTTGATGCTCAGTTCTTGGTCCTCTTTTGTTTCTATGTTCTTCTCCCTTAGTGATTGCATATTCTCAAAATTCTAAGTATAGGCCAATTAATAAAAAAAACATTCAATCCAAACCTTTCCCCTTAATTAAATGTTACTGCATCCTTGACATCATCAATTGGATGTCTGTTACTCTTATTAAACTTACTATGTCCAAGATTACACTTTTGATTCTCCCACATTCTAAAATATTGGTCTACCTGTAAACTTCTTTGTTTGGGTTAATGGCAATTTCATCCTCCTAGTTGCTCATGTCTCAAATTTCATATTCACTTTGACAGCTCTCTTACACTCATACTCCACCTTCAGTCTATCTTCAAAATATATCCATAGTCTGATCATTTTTCATCACCTTCTTTGCTCATGCCACCATTATATCTCACTAAATTATTGTAGTGGCCTGCTAATTGGTTCCCTTGTTTATGTCATTGCCTCTTTGAAGTGTCTTCTCCACTTAGCAACCATAGTTATTCTTTAAAAATAGAAGTGAGGCATATTAATTCTCTGTTGAAACCCCTGTAATGGTTTCTCATTCCATTAAAAATAAAAGTCCATGTTCTCTTGATAGCTATAGTGTCTTACATTCTGTACTCACCCCATCCCCTCCACATTTTCTCTCTGATCTTTTTGATGTTTTCTCATGAGAGATACATTATATGCTATGTATGTTTATAGACTTTGACACCTATCAAAATGCAAACTCTTCTGGGGGTAACATATTAAGGCTTATCATTGATTTACATTGTAATGTGAATGATCAGGGAGGAACCTCTGCACTAACATAAAGCTGCTGTCTGTAGTGTATAAGCAGCATGAAGGCCATGTAGGTCTGTAGCATCAGAGAAGAGACTGCTAAAAAAGGCAGCCATGGACTGGTGCTAGCATTTAATTACATGTTTTCTATTGGTTCTATTAGAGATATATTATGTAGATAATTTCTGGACTTAATATTATTTTCAGTTTGATACCCCAAATGCATGAGCCTAAAAAACAGAAATAATCTTAAGGAGCAGTCATAAATGACAAGTCACAGATGTTAATGTGGTCAAAGCAGCAATAAATTACCAACTTCAAATAACTGATTTCTTGTTTTGAGTAATTACTTTGCTTCCATCAATTAAGAATAACAGTTCCAGGAACTTTTCTCTTCTGCTAAAGCAAAAACTTCATGTTGGTAGCACAAAAAGCAACACCCCATAAGGCTTTTTATATTACAAAAAATACATCTGGTAAGAGTACAAAGGTTTTTTTCCATGAAATCCACTAAAAATATAACAGCCTAACTGATGACAAACAAGGAACTAATATTTTTCTGCTCCCCATGTTAAAGAACATATAGAGGAAACAGAAATGTTCAATTCTTCTTTGACATTATATTTCTCCAAGTTTATGCCAGCAACAGCCAAGCAATAACATACATTTAGAGATCTATGTAGTTTTTTTCATTTTATCACACATAAAATGGCTCTTTGTGCCAAGTCCTTCATTATAAATTGTATAGATGTTACTATAAAATTTACTGTACAGGTTCAAAAGCCCTGCTATCGGTTGGTAGTTTCTGTTACACTTTAAAACATAAAACAAAATAGACATTTTCTCACCATAGGCACCATAGGAAGCCTTTGATAAAACTTCTTAAAGAAGAATTTAATCTTAAAATATGGCTCAAAATATGGCTTAGGAAAAAGAAGCAGGCTGTTAGCAAAAGCAAGGGTAACACTTGCTCACCTTTTCCATTTGCCATTTATTTCTAAAGACTATGATGACAGAAATAATAAATAGAGTAAAAAAAGCCATTGTCATATTATTTGAGGTGGAGGTAATATAGGTGCCTCTGCATCATATATTATATGTTAAAACAGCAACTATTAAAGTTCTGTTAATCTCTAGATGTAATTACATAAATTATTTCTATTTAAGATAATCTCTTCATGTCTCTGACATTTAGGTTGGCCTTATGAATAGGATGACTATATGTCTTGAGTAGCCCTGAACAATCCTGATTTATGATTACTATAAGTCAACTTGAATCTATTAATTACTTTAGAACCCTGGTCATTCTCAAATGATTTTAAATATGTCCTCCCTATATAAAAACACAATAGTTTCTGAGCCCCTAGGTTTTTCCATAGGTATTAGGATTGTAGCTGCAATAATAGTATAAAGTGAATATCTCCAGAAAGCAAAATTTGTAAAATACCTGTCTGTATCATTTCTATGGAAGTAACGTCACAAACTTTTTTATTCTGTTCTGCCAATATTTTCCTTCTTGATTTTATAAAATTTACTCATGCTATTCCACTTTCTACCCTAGGTATGTGAGTACACGTCATTCTAATTCTCTATAACACTTATTTGAAAGGGACATATTTATTTTAAATTTTAAAATATTTGCTTTTATACCACAAATATCTTTAGACTGCTATATTTACAAAAATGTTTTCATATACTTTAGAAAAATTTTCCTTTTTAGTTGAAACATAATTGTACCACACATATGGTATACAGAGTGCTATTTCCATACATGTATGCAATGTGTAATAATAAAAATCAGGGTGATTATCATAACTATCATCTTAAACACATATTATTTACTTGTGTTGGTATTAAAAAATTTTTCTAGCTTTTTGAAAATATAAAAGGATTTTTTAACTATATTCACCCTACATTATTGTATAACACTAAAACTTATTTCTCTTATATAGATGCCATTTTGTATTCGGTAACCCACCTCTCCCTATCTTACTCTTCTACCCATTCTAGCCTCTAGTAACCGTGATTCTAATCCTTGCTTCTATGAACTTACATATTTAACCCATAAATATGAGTAAGAACATGCAATATTTATCCTTCTGGTCCTAATGTATTTCGCTTAATGTCCTCCAGGCTCAACCACGTTGCCATGAATTACAAGAATTTTTTTTTATGGCTGAATAGTATTTCATTGTGTATACATACCACATTTTCTTTAATCATGCATCTGTTCATGGACACATAGGTTGATTCCATATAATGGCTATTGTGAATAGTGCTGCAACAAACATAAGGGTATAGATATCTTTTGGTATACTGACTTCCTTTCCTTTGGATAAATATTCAGGACTGGGATTGTTTGATCATATGGTAGTTCTAGTTGAGTAATTTCTTGAGAAATCTCCGTACTGTTTTCTATACTGACTACAGTAATTTACATTCGTACCAACAGTGTATAAAAGTTCTTTTTTCTTCGCATCCTTACCAGTATTTGCTATTTTTGAGTAATAGCCATTCTAATTAAATTGAGATAATACCACATTGTGGTTTTGATATGCGTTTCCCTGTTGATTAGTAACATTGAACATTTTAAAATATATTTATTGTCCATTTGTATGTCTACTTTCAATAAATTTTATTCAGATCTTTTGTTTCTTTTTAAAAGTCGATTAGTAGTTGTTTTTTTTTTGTCGAGTTTGAGTTCCTCATGTATTCTGAATATTAGTCCCTTGTTGAGTATATAGTTTACAAATATCTCCTCCTTTTTACAGGTTGTCTCTTTACTTTGTTGATGATTTTCTATGCCATGCAGATGCTTTTTAGTTTGATATAGTTCCATTTGTCTATGTTTATCTTTGTTGCCTGTGTTGTTGAATTTTACCCATAAAATTTTTGCCTACAATAATGTCCTGAAGTATTTCCTCAACCCAAAATTTTCTTCTGGTAGTTTTACAGTTTTGGATTTTACATTTAAGTACTTAATACATTTTTAGTTGAATTTTATACATAGTGAGAGATAGGGGTCTATTTTCACTCATCTGCATAGGAATATCCAGTTTTTCCAACACCATTTAAGAGGAGGGTGAACTTTCTCCTAGGTATGGTTTTGGCACTTTTGTAGAAAAATTGGCTGTACATACAAGAATTTTTTTCTGAGCTCTCTATTATGCTCCATTGAGCCCATTTTTATACAAATATCATGGTGTTTTGGATAGTATATTTTGAAGTGAGGTAGTGTGATACCTTGTGCTTTCTCCTTTTTGCTCAATACTGCGTTGGCTATTCTGGGTCCAATTTTGTTTACTTTTTCTTCTGATTTTTTGGTATATTCTTGGTTTCTTTTTCCCCCTATATTGTCTTTATTTAGTTGTTTTCTATACTGATAGCATTTGTTTTCTTTCTTTTCTATGTGTGGGTTTATTCTGAATTTTTTAAATTTTATTTTAACTTAAGAAGTACATGCACAGGTTAGTTATATAGGGATATTGTGCAATGGTGAGGTTTGGATTCTACTGAACCTATAACAAACATAGTAAGCATCATCCTAAATAGGTAGATTTTCCGGTCTTGCCCTCCTCTCTCTCTCCCCTGTAAGAGCTCCCAGTGTCAGTTGATGACATCTTTATGTTCACATGTATTCAGTGTTTAGCTTCCAATCATAACTGAACATATGTGGCATTTGTTGTTTTTCTGCATTAATTTACTTAGGATAATGGACTACTTCTGCATCCATGTTGCTGCAAAATACATGACTTTGTTCTTTTTTATGGTTGTATATTCTTCCATGGAGTATATACACCACAATTTCTATACCCAATCACCTTTGATAAGCACCTAGGTTGATTCCATGTCTTTGCTATTGTGAATAGCACCCTACCAAAATATGAGTGCAGGTATCTGCTGAAAAATATGCTGTTTGCCTTGAGATTAGTTTATATTTAATTTGATACTTTTCCATTACTGTTTTTGGAGTTCTTTCCTTTTCTTTGACTTTTGACAGTTTAATGATAATATACCTCAGAGAGAAATATTATGGCTTGTATCTATTTGGAGATTTTTCAACTTCTCACATTTTGATGTCTATATTTCTTCCAAGACTTGATATATTTCCAGCTATTATTTTATTATATAACTTTTCTATATCTTTTTTATATCTCTTCATTTAATAATACTTACATCTACATCTCTTCACTTAATGTCTCATGTGCCTTATAGGTTTTCTTTAGTTTTTATTATCTTTTTCTTCTTCTTTTTTTTTTTTGGTCTGACTGAGTTATTTCAAACACCTGCCTTCTAGTTCAGAAGATTTTTATTCAGTTTAATCTAGTCAATTGTTGAATCTCTTTATTATATTTTTATTTTATTTATAGAATTCCTTAGTTGCAATATTTTTTGTTTTTTGAAATAAACTTTATTTATTTTCATTGAATTTCTCATTCGGATTATAAATTGTTTTCTTTGTTTCCATGTATTTTCTTTTTTTTGTAGCTACTTGACTGTTTAATTATTGAAATAGAGACATTGATTTCCATCTGCAATGATGTAAACAGACCATGTCTTCTTATAAATGTTCATTTCTGACTTTTGACTTGTAATATACTTTTTTTTGCAGATCTAACAGATTTTATTTTATTTTTTTTCTGTGTTCTCTTGTGTCTTTCTGAGTCTCCTTAAAATATTATTTTGAAGTTTTTTCAAATGATTTTTAAGTCTTATTTGTTTTTAGATCTGTTTCTGGAGAGTTATTGTGTTCCTTGAGAGGTTTCCTGTTTTCTTGTTTTTCTATGTTTTGTACATCTTTAAGTACATATTTGCATATCTGGTGTAACAGTACCATCTTCCTACATTTGCAGTGGCTTTCATATTTAATTTTTTTTTCTGTAAATGTATCAGCAGTGTCAGTTTTGTAGGGTGCTTTTGTTTTTATTCTGAGTGGGTACAGCAATATAGTTTCTTTATGATATTTTCAGCTGTAATCAATATCAGCATGTCTGCATTTTTCAGTGGCTTAACCTGTGGTTTTTTGTGCATGGTATAAGGTCATTTTGCTGGGGACATTAATGTCAGGGAGGACAGTACTTGTGTTCCTGGGTGGCACTTGTCGGTTCCAGTGATGGTGATAAGAAGTGCTGGACAGGCTAATTCTTGGACCCTGGGTTTTAATTTTTATTAAAATTTTCATGTTAGATTTTGCTGGTTTTCTTTAGATATCAAAGAAAAAGTCAAAATCTGTTTAAATTATTTGAGGTCAGAGCTACCTGAATTTGGTGCAAATAATGTGTTATTGAGGTAGACAGCATTGAAGCTTTAAGTAACTTACCTGAGTTGAACTAATTATTGAACTGCTTGGAAAAATTGAGGGTGTTCTGGTATATTTTATGTTCTGATTAACTAATTGATAAACACCTTTAATAAATGCCTATTTTTTTCTAAAAATGGTCTTGTGTCTCCCACTTAAAATGTATAAATTTACTTTAACCTAACAACAAGAAAAATATATAAAAACAAAAACAAAATGTTTAATAATCTATCAGAGAGCTTAGTGTTTGATATCATGTGTATAGAATCTCTAGGAGTCATAAACTTAAGAGGCGTTGTGAAATACTTGCAGGCTTTTTTCCACAGACCTCACTGGGTGCTAAGGAAAAAGAATGGGGACAGTTTATGTAGATTTGGAAATGGGGATTAACAGCCACTACTGAAAAGGCAGAAAGTATCTTCTCAATTGATTTTCTCTAACCCCTCATTATAAAATAAATATAGCAAACTACTGGGGAAGGGAGCAAACCATGTCGACTTCAGACATGGGTGAAAATTCATTGTCTCTAGAGAAAGGAAAAAAGAAACTCTAATGCACTGAGAAATAGTTTTGTAAACATATTTAGATCTGGTGATTAGAGATATCCTACCACATTTGGAGGAGGTCAGAATACAGAGAAAGCCCCTCTCCTGAAACTCATGAAGACACCAGCTATGAAAGATTGGGACTGACCATTTAAACATAAATATTGCCTTGAATATCAAGTATTGGGGTAAGAAACACTGAAGGATATATAAGGAGAGTTTTTTTTTTTTTTTTTTTTTTTAGTTGGAGTCTCACTCTGTCACCCAGACTGGAATGCTGTGGCCGCTCCCGGCCACCGCAGCCTCGACCTGCTGGGCTCCGGCGATCCTTCCGCCTCAGCCTTCCGAGTAGCTGGAACTACAGGCGCGCGCTACCACGCCCAGCTAATTTTTTGATTTATTGTAGAGATGAGGTCTCGC